>REGL01000381.1:122932-133512 GCA_004194395.1 Aurelia aurita complex sp. Pacific | reverse complement strand
AAAACATCAGTAATTGCATGAGCAATATTTTCAGTAGCTTATTCTCAATACGATTTAACGAAACAACGTTGATAGCAGCGAGGAGATGTAGACTCCCGTTCGATTTCTGTGCATTTTTGTTGTTGTTTACATTCGGCCAGAGAAACTTACAAGACAACACAAAGTTTTATTGCAATAGAAATTAACTGAGGCCCGTGATATTATTTGAAAATGAAAGTGCAATGGACAAGCAGAAAATTTGATTTTGCCGGGGCCCCTTGCGGGGCCCAGCTAGATGATATCATTGTAGCATACAATAGAAAAACGAAGCTTCATTTTTACGGGCCCCTGGCGGGGCCCGGGCCCCGGGGCAGTTGCCCCGGCTACCCCCCCTCTCGGCGGTCCTGTGCATCCTGAATGATGAAAAGAGAGAACCAAAAATACAAATGCATTGCTCATTCATGAAGTTACGGGGCAGCAAATGTTGGCTTCTCGTCTCGCAATCTCGCAACGTAGGAGCATTCCGAATTCGAGGCAGAGTATTTGCAAACGAGGTAACCATTCCGTTCAATTATAAAAAACAAATAAATTTCAAGTCGAAAAAAGTTGACCACGTCCGCAATATTCAGGAAATAAAGAGAAAATATGGCAATATTCTCAGATCTTGTCATATTTGGGTGAGTATACTTACTTTTTCAACAATGACTCGGACTTTGCATTGTATACTAACCACTTAACATGAATGAAAAAAATCCAAAAAAGAGGAAGGAGTTGAGTTTAATACATAAGATAGAGGTGGTCTTCTAAAATATGTCTTACGTCCAACATACATTTTATGGAACAGATGGTCTTAACAAAGTGTAGCCCCTCTTTGTCATGAATAGTGTTCGTACCATTCATATGGATTTCGCATTATGATTGTTTCCTTCAGACCAGACCAGTCTGCAGAGCCAGAGTATGGCACTTTTCGACGAGATCTCCGGTGTACCCTGTATGGAAAGTGTGGCACTTGCACACCCAAGAAAACAATCGGGTATTCAAAACAGACAATAGATAAACAATAGAGCCCTTCTTGCACACCAGAGGTCTCGGCGAAAATTGCCCTACTTTCCATACTGGCGGTGTACAAGGAGAAATTTCTTTTGTTCCCTATTGTTTATTTTGAATAGCCTATTGAAATCTCCTGTATGAAAGTGCCATACCCTGCACACAGGCCTTTAGACAACCTATCAACGCAAGCCAACCCATATATTAGGGAGCAAATGAGCAGGAATAAATCTAAAGTTTTGACAAGTCTGCTGGAAAGTATGGCAAAGGGGCATCTCTGATTCAAAACTTTGTTGTGCCATGGTTGTGCTCACAGTGAAGGAATTTGATATAAAAATAGAAAAAAACGATTGGTTACTTAGGGGTCATCCAAAAATCCACCCGTGATCAGTTAGTGGCATTTGGCTGCTAACTTCTTGACCCCCTCCCTCCCCCCCTCTCCTTAACGGACTTATGTATGTTCTGACATGCAGGTTTCAAATCTTTATTATGGGCATAAATTGACCTTGCATTGGATTGCAGGACGTTTTGAAGCAACACCAGTAAAAGTTAGCAAAAATCATTGTAAAGAGCGCACAAAATCAACCCCAAGCATACATTTTCTTGATGAGGATGCCTTAAAGTTCCACCAATGATCACTTAACATATTTTGATGAAACCCCTCCCCCCTTAGTGGCCAAATGCCGCTAAGCGATCACAAGTGGGTTTTTGGATGACCCCTTACTGTGTTATATACAATAGATGGTGCACATTTTGCAAAGATTCCAGCCAGGGGTGCATCATCCCAAGATCTGTGAATGATGAGTATTGTAACGGTGCACCTGAAATTTCAAGAGAAATTTACAAACAATGGAGCAACCAATATAGATTGTTTGCGCATTTTTTCCATTTATCTTTATAATCATCATCATAATCATCAAGATTAAAATTGTGCAATTATTGTTCTTTGGGACCTTGTTATGGTCTAAGCTCGTCACATGTGAAATCTTGGCAATAACTGTCCTGTATGGTGTGGGTGGGTCAAACCCCAACATCTGAACTGTTTTGCTGCAGATTACATGTACAGCATAGCACCTTCAAAATTTTACATGACAGCAATGCAAGGATTCCTGTTGCATCATTGTTTTATTCTTTTGGTAGAACAACAAGCCCATTGTTTGCCAGATTATTAATAAACACATTGATCTTTTCAGCACATTGATGGTTAATGCTTGTGCAATTCTGAATTTCAAACTGTGAGTAAACCTTTGGTTTTGTAACGTTGATTGTTTTGGTCAAATTTAAAAAAATTAGCATGACACAAATATTATTTTATATTCAAGAAAAATCTACTGTATGTGTACCAATGTCTTTACAGCAGGTCTTGTAATTCGATTTTCAGTGGGTGCATGACAGATCATGCACCATATCAAATGAGGTGTATTATAGTTGATTCGTAAGAATAACACTGTAAATGATGGAAGTAAAGATAGATACTATAAGAGGCAGATGCAAAAAATGGAAATTTTTCTTAGCACACTGAGGCCTTTTAATCTTATGTTATCATCAGCAATTGATTTTTAAGCATATAAGAATTTACCATATTTATCGCTACATCAGGGATATACAGTAAGATTTCAATAAAGTTGTGGTATATATATCTTCAGTATTCTATCGTAAAATAATACGTGGGCATCTATGAAACACAGCTTTGTCCATCGTAGCTTTCTGAGAATTTTTATTTCAATCCAATCTTCGTCCTTGGAAGAGCGAGAGATGGTGATATTGACATGACATCTTTTTCAAAGACACGGTTTCTTATTTTGAGATGGTATTTCTTCTTCAGCTCCACTTTATCAACATTTTCACTACATAAATCCTTTCTATTTCTTGTGCAATGTTTTTTTGCTGCGCATTTCAATTTCAAAGGTTTGTTTCCTTCAAACTATTCATGTACAATATTCACCAGGTGATTTTCCATATTGACCTCTCATTCCGCAACAAAAGAGCGAAAGTTAGGTCACATTATAAAGATGCAGTAGGTCAGCAGAGTGAACGGATATGATTTCACCATATTTCACTTCCTTGTTATGTCTTGTTAAATTAGGACGAATCCTTTAATTACTTGTGACTGGAATCCCAAAGATAGCATTATTTTGTAATAAAATTAACAAACAGTCCAGGTGTGAGGACTTCAAAATGCTAATTAGCCTTGTATAAGCCTTGTGGAAACCCTGTGTTAGACTGGTTGCAACTTGGAATCTTATTGATAGCCTTGTAATTTTCTTCCAAGGTTAGTACAAGGTCATAATCCCCTCTACAAGGCTAAAACTTGGCCTGTACAAGGCCAAGTTTAGCCTTGCATTTTTGTACACGAAGGCCTCTTGAAAGACATTAATGAGACGCACCTCAAACAACAAGGTTTCCCTGTAAAGCAGACCTTCTTGTTGAGGTGCGTCTCATCAATGTCTGTCAAGAGGCCAGATTTTTCACTCCCCTTGTTTTGAAGTTCTCATAAAACTGTTTTGAAGTCCTCACGCCTCGACTGTTTGTTCATTTTATTACAAATGCTACAGTATCTTTGGGTTTCCATTCAACTGAACAACTGTAAGACACCATGTTGTCATAAGGAGGTTTTTAAAAACCGAGATAAGAAAATTCTTTTAAATTGCAAAATTTAATTTCNAATATATGAAATGAAATGAAAAAAGAAGCACCTCAAACAACAAGGTTTCCCTGTAAAGCAGACCTTCTTGTTGAGGTGCGTCTCATCAATGTCTGTCAAGAGGCCAGATTTTTCACTCCCCTTGTTTTGAAGTTCTCATAAAACTGTTTTGAAGTCCTCACGCCTCAACTGTTTGTTCATTTTATTACAAATGCTACAGTATCTTTGGGTTTCCATTCAACTGAACAACTGTAAGACACCATGTTGTCATAAGGAGGTTTTTAAAAACCGAGATAAGAAAATTCTTTTAAATTGCAAAATTTAATTTCATGCTCAAAATTACCATGAACAATTTTCAGTGTGATTTCTGGAGCCTCTCTGAGTGGCTCATTAGATTAAAGGCATGGATGGCCAACTTAGACTTTTTGTTGGTTGCCCAAAGTTACCAACACTAGATTTGTTCTACTTAAAGATACTGTACACCTGTCATTTTCATATTTCCTTTCAGAAAGAAAAAACCAAACAATGAATCATTTGTCAATGAAGAACCAAATGCAGGTAGAATGATTATTTCTGCCAACTTCTTTCAACTACTTTCAGGGAAGAAACTTTCACAGCAAGGAACTTTTGCGAGTTTGAAAAAATGCGAAATTTTTGGAAGTAACTTTCGTGAATGGACCAAAATGGGAAATTTCACGGCAATAAACTTTCGCGAATTAGGTTTCTTTACATATTTTTATACTGTCTCAAATGTTCCTCAGCTCTTCAATGACTCTTCCGAAGCATCCATAAATAAGCTTGTCGTTGCATATTTCAAAAATGTCGTTGTTAAAGAATATCAATATCTGATTATATAATAGATACAGATAATAGATATTAGGAAGTTTTGTGAGAATCAAGTTTCACGAATTTCACATTTTAGGAAATTTCGCAGAATAAAATTTCATGAATTTTGGCCAAAAATGCGAAAAACGCGAAAGTTTCTTCCCGCGAAAGTTTCTTCCCTTTAAGTAAGGCCTTTTTAACATTGAGGACAGTATCTACAGTACAGGTGTTGTTCACATTTTCATAACCAGAGTTCTTTTATGATAAGAATTCTTGAGCCATATGAAATGCTGTAAATGTTTCTAAATTGGGATTGTTAGGCAGGAAGAGCATATGTTATTGTATGCATGCCATGTACTGTGTCTATTTAACAAATAAAAATTCTTAACTATCTTAAATGGGGTGACAAATTCTACACCAGTCAACATTCTGTGCCAGACTGAGATTTAACCATAGCAACAAAAATGTCAAGTAATTTTTTTGGTAAAACTAAGCAGCATTACAATGATCAGCCTCTTCTTGGTGAGAAGTGTCAAACTCTGTATCAGTCATAGTGGCGTGGGGGCGTAACGGAGTATCTTGGGGCCCTTAGTAATTTAGCTATACAGGGGCCCCCTGAGGTGGCATATAAATCAACAAAAGTTTGCTAAATTTCCAATTAAACCGGCATTTTTATCGGCAAAATCAAGGCGAACCCGCACATCATCAGCGGGTTTATGGAAGTTTTATATCTGTTTGTGAGCAAAGCGAGCCAAATTTGGGGTCCAGGGTACGCCCTCGGGAGCTTTTTTGAACCACGCTCTTTAGATTGTCGGAAAATGCACCTTTCGTATCACATTTGTTATTGAATAGAGAGAGTAAAGGATAGTGATCGACGATGTGCTTCCCAACGAAATATTTCAAAAACTGAGCTTAAAGTATATGGATTTTTTGTCAAGTCATCTTCTAAAATGTTCATGTTCCCTTGAAGATAACAAAATATTTGTGGACAGGTTTTCAATTTACGGCATTTCTTTACATATCAAACTTGCGTTCGATTCAATTCACAATGGCGTTCCAATTTATTAGAAGTCAACAACAGTTTCTCCAAAGTTACATTAGTATGTTACAGAAGATCGTTATGGGCCCCTTTGGTGCACCTAAAGCTCGGGGGACCTTAGGAGTTGTTCTAACCCCAACCACCGTGCATTACGCAATTGCATAACACCAACATTTTTGGTTTCTTCATTTGTGATGTCTGTACTATGTATATCTCTCGAAGGAAAGAATCCCTTAAGAAATCTTGATTGATTACATGCCAATTTTTCCTTTTTAAAAAGAACGCATGCTCGCTCTTACTTTTCTAGTTTTGCACAAAGCTGCCAATTTTGTGCAAAATGTTCAAGAATTAAGCTGAAATTAGACAACAAAATTCTAGTCCGTCTAGATCTGACAGTCTCTTTCTTTCAGGTGACAAAGTTAGAGAATTTTTACTAAACTTGAGACATCTGAGAATATTCATTGGACTGTGGAACATAATTGTCATCATTTTTATGCTCATGTAAGTAAAGCTGCTGTAATTTGGATATTTTTTCATCTTGGTAAAAGTTGATCGATTTGTCTTAGAATGGTTTAAGATCCTTCCGAAGGACAGTTTGCATACTGTATACCGTAGCAGAAGTAGAGGTCACAGAAATTTCTTTTAGTTTTAATGCAAATTATTGATTATTGTTAATAGGTTTTAGCATTATGGTTTTTCATGTAGTTAGGTTTGAACTATTTTTATTTTAGATTATATTGTAAATGTTTTTAATGGAGGCCCCTTGAAAAACAACGTTTGTTGAAGGGCAACCCTCGCTAAATGAATCAAATATGAAATATGAATATAAGATTAAATTATTTTGATGTCCTTGAAGTTTTTTATTGACACATCACAAGTATATACAGTTTTAAGATCTTGGATGACAATTTATTTGTATTTTAACTCGTAAAAACTTGTTTCTGATAATGATAATAACAATAACACGATTCTTTTGTACAGGATTAACACTTCACAATACTGCTGTTATCAATGTGTGTGTGATGGTTTTGCCTGCTGACATTTGGCATGCTGTAAAAACCGGACCCTAAGACCCTAGGACCCCTGAGACCCCTAGGACCTTTAAGTACTAAAAATGAAAAGGACCCTTAACACCAGAGGGACATCACCACAGACAAACAATAGATCAATGTCATCAAGCTGTCAAACAAGAGGCTGCGTGTTGTATGAGCTTCCCATCTTTCATCCTACGAACTTTCGTCCGTTCAAACCAACGTCAGGATGCCCTGAAAGTCTTTAAAATAACACAATAGGAGATAGTCAAAATAGTACTTCTTCATGGTATAAACTCTCTGCATCATTCCTGGCTTTGGTTTGAAAGAGTGGAAGTTCATGGGATGGAAGAGGGGAAGTCAATAATACACAATTTCCTCATTATGACGCTCTGGTGTTAAGGGTCCTTTTCATTTTTAGTACTTAAAGGTCCTAGGGGTCTCAGGTGTCCCAGGGTCTTAGGGTCTGGTTTTTACAACATGCCCTGACATTTCACTGTGTGCTATGACTTTAAATACTGGAGATGTTTGATATGGTTCTTTCTATTTTAGATTATTTGGCTCCTAAAACATTTCTGCTAAAGCTACCAAATTTGAATGAACCATCAAACATCAACAAACAAAGAGATTTGCTATTAGTGGTCACAACTTCAAGAACAAGGTATGAAGCTACGAAATTAAGAAACTTGCAATTAGAGAATTATACTTTTGTGAATAATACTGTATCTAACACTTGCCTCTCTTGTATGGAATTATTAGTAATTGTTCTTAGCAGAATTTCAGAAGGACTTTGCTTTGGTTTTATCATGCTTCATGGTTGATCTTTTCTGGCTTTAAATTATTTAATGAGTGAGGGAACAAAGAAATGAATGAATGAATGAATGAATGGATAAATGGATAAATGAATGAAGTACAACATTAATGGAGTCGGGAGTAGTTAGTGGATGGAATGGATACCCAAATGAGCAAACGAGTGAATGAATTAGCAAATAAATTCAGTCTTTTCAAGACGGAGAATGATCCTGTGTTCTGGTCTCGTCGTAACTTTCGCTCTCGTGTTCGTGTTGCTACCGATTTTTGGAGTACTTTGGAGTGATTTTCACGGAATTCCTCACGGATTTTCGTTGACTGTTCACCGAAGATGAAGAATGGAATCTATCGAACATCATTATATTTTCACGGAGTATGAATTCAGTTACCATGTGCTGATTTTCTGCCATATGAAGAATCTTTGTCGTGTTATATAAAGCTGCAAAAAGCGATAATGACTCATGAATTCAAAATGAAAATCAGAAGTTGAAAAGGATCTGGATGCAACTGCCGCATTTGTACAGTTTAATCATGGTTTAATTTCGAACATTGTAGATAGGGTAGAGTTGGCTTTTATTGGTATTGGCTATTTTTCTAGCCAACTGTAAATAAATCATTAATGTTATTCTTATATAATTACTAAAACATGAGCAAACAGTTGTCGCCAGTCTGAAGCCGCTGCTAAAAATATCTGAGGGTGGGATGCTAAACCGCGATTCCAATGCAGGCCGGCAAATATTGCATTACGGAAAAGGCGTGTTGATTGTTATAAGGCAAAATAAGCTCATAGGCATACGGCTGAGGATAACAAAGAATGTTCTCGGAATAGAGCAAGCACACAATCCACTGCCGTGTTTTTTACCGGACGTACCGACGGAAGGAGAAACCATTCAACAAGGTCATAGGGTCTTATAGTGAATACCGAATGTATATGCTCGAAACATCGTGTTTTTAACATCTAAGCTATTTTTGGTACTTAAATCATTTATTTATTATATTACTGTTCAATTACATAGTACCACACGCAACGAACATATTTTTACCGAATGTTGACCCAAACCTGGTTCTGAGGGCCAGTTTCCAACGTCAATACTGTGCCATAGCCCAAACAGGCTAGCGGCGAACTCCTTTTTGGAAGTGGGATTGTTCAGAAAAATGTTTTTAAGACATACTACATCCGACCAACCGAACATGATTATGCTATACGACAATATAGCGAGGATACCACGAGAAGTGAGATGATGCAACATGGACACAAATACCCCATGGCCATTACATGAATAAAGAGAACCATACAAGAACAATATCCAAAGAAAACAACGAGGGAACAAAACATAAAGAAAGAACAT
The DNA here is from genome assembly GCA_004194395.1 of Aurelia aurita complex sp. Pacific. Taxonomy (NCBI): domain Eukaryota; kingdom Metazoa; phylum Cnidaria; class Scyphozoa; order Semaeostomeae; family Ulmaridae; genus Aurelia; species Aurelia aurita complex sp. Pacific. The sequence continues at coordinate 124,788 of REGL01000381.1, read as the reverse complement.
ACAAACAATGAGTTAAGCTACGCGTTAAAAGGTAGCTTCAACCAAATAATTGTAAATTTATGAGTTCAGAATTCATCAGGCCATACATAAGAAATCGTTGAGGATACGGAGGACTGCCCGTTTTGTTTAAGCCTTTTGGTATGGTGGTAAAGTTCAAAGCAGATCAACGGCCGGGGAACTTATTCCCATGCGAGAGAATCTCTTCGTTTCTTTGCTAATCCTTGTTTGGATTGTGGTTGGACTCTCCACCCACAATCTTTTCACAAACCAAACATGTTTCCTGCGCATGATCACAGGTTTCCTTTTTGGGAGATAACCCTTGGTTGGAACTTTGATGATTCGTATCAGCCACTGTTAGCTAATGGGCCACCGTGTATAAAGAATTTAAAATGAAATGGAATAAGAAGGATATTTTTAGACTGAAAAATTGAAAATGCCTTGCAAAGACAATAGCAGCAGCAGCTCGATTTTACTCCAAAGAAACTACATTTTGAAACATCTTTTCTCCACATGAAGGGGGTGGCTGGGCAAAAAGAGACCTGACAATATGACGAAATCCTTGAAAGAAATCGACACAAGGGGAAGACTGGTTTACACGTTGGGATTTTCACTCTTTCGATGCATGTTAAAAGATGATTTATTTCTCTGTCGAATACAATATCAATTTTTTGATACAAAAAAGTCGATCAGATCAAGCAGCAACTTACCCTGGATACCAGACTCTCTAAAAAGAATATCAGACTCTCTTTATTCTTTGGAGAATCTGGTACCCAGGGGAGCAGTAACTATAAATAAAGGGCCATGCTTAAAGGGAATAGACATAGCTATATCTCGTAGCCACTATAAATAGGCTAAAGAAACGCCCATAAACCCATTGTTTCTTCAGCTACACAATGAGACCGGATGCGTCAAAATGGTTGAGTATAATAGAATATATTTTTGACCTGGCCCGGTCCAGCTTTTAACTTAGTCGATTCCCTTTAAAATCGCTTGCGCTTGTCATTTCAACTTCAATCAGAATTTCGCAAAGTAACTTAAATATCAATCAATAATTTTCAATAAGTTCCTCAAATAGCAATAGCTTTTGTCATTTCAGCTGAACATGTTTTTCATTATCTCTCGATCAGGTCGGTACCTGTGATTTCTTTTATTGAACAGTCACAAATTTGCTCAGAATGCTAAGTTTTCATTTGCTCAGAATTGAGAACAGTAAAACCAATAATCACTTCATATATAATGAAAATCATCTGTGGCTGACAAAACTTGTGCTGAAATGAGGCTGATGCGATGGTTCAAAATCGATTGTGTTATGTTGATGATACATTTGTGGAGGCTGGCTATTAACAGGTAATTGATTTCGTTTGGTCTTTGTGCTATATTAGCCTGAGATCAGGCTCTCCAAAAAATTTTTAAGCGAAACCCCTTGGTAATGTATTAGATTCAAAGGAAATGTTCATTATTTGTTGTCTTGCCTTAGTTCTTATTGATATTGTTGTTGTTGCCTTATTTGAGTGCCAAAGTTGGCAGAATTGGCAAATGCCCGAAATAACGTTGTTTTGCTCTCATTGAGAGGATGACACGATAATGTGTGCTAAGCATGTGAAAGTCATTGCTGTAAAGTAGTAAATTTGGTCGTGATTTTAGGCCCGTTTTGATGGTGTCCCGAAGGGGCTTCCTTGAGAAAATTCTTCGCAATTTCAGAACGGTGTAGCCAATTGTAGTCAGATGAATGTGAACATCAATTTCCAATACTCAATGATGTACCTGCCAATATTGTTGCGACGATATGAACAAATCAATGAAGAAGTCTTTTTCGTTTCAGTATCGAGTCATCTTGCTGGGCTTGCTACTTTTTG
>REGL01000381.1:76566-95736 GCA_004194395.1 Aurelia aurita complex sp. Pacific | reverse complement strand
CGTAAAAGGTACGGACACAGAAACTTTTAAACATAGCCACATAAGAAAATAATTTTCTATGTCTATGTTTTAAGGACGGGACGGTAGCTAGATTGCCATAAAAGTTGCTGTTAGGAGATTTTACAGCAATACAATAACTAATTTTTGTCGAACGATATTTTTACGGGCCCCTTCGAGGCCCGGGCCCCGAACCTTTTACCCCCTACAACCCCCCTCTCGGCGGTCCTGGTTTTCGTAAGTATAATCTATTTCAGATGCCAGAGAGTGGGAGGACATCGACGAGAAACCAATTTCTGTGAGAGCTTATTTCATCATTCTAAGTAATGCATATAGGGATGATTAATTTGTCTTTGTCCTACCATAGGCCATCAACTTAGTGCCTCTAGGCCTGAAATGCTTTGACAAAATCTTGTTGGGAATCTTTTACATTAAAAAAGTTGTTCACTTGTTTCCTAGAGCATGCTGCATTTGAAATCGGCGATAAGGGAGTGGTCATTAAGTATGTGCTATGCTGGGGCGGAGGGTATTCAGGAGGGGTACATGATTTTTTTGATACTTTAAGATGGGTTATGAAATAAATATTGACAGTTTTGAGGGGGTATGAAATCAAAGTCGCAGTTTCTAAAGCAATTCTTTCATAGTATTGTGTATAATAGCTATTCAATGTTGGAAGTAGTTGCTTAAATGCCCAAGTTGTTATCTAGATGCTCCAAGTAGTTATTCAAAATGTTCCAATTATTTATACCAATGTTCCAAATAGTTATTCAAATGTTCAGCTGTGAGAATGGAACATTTGCAAATTCTGGAGATCACGCTTTTCAATGATGGATCTTCAGACAAGTAAAAAGTGAATGTATTGGACAAGTATCTCTACTACCACAAACTGTGTAAGTCTCTAAAGCTAAAGAAAGGGAAAAAGTTATTTTTTATAAGGCACATATAGCCTCAAAAAGTTAGACAGAGGGAGATAGTAGACCAAAATTATTTGGAATCTGATGAAGATTCTTTGATTGATTCTGACGATAGTGATTGCAGAGGACCTTGTTTTGGAAAAACAGTTGCATCAAGCTTAGATTCTTCGACAGATATGGAAGAGTTTCTTAACAGCAGTGACAATGGGATGGGTGAAAAGAGAACCGCGGAGTCGATTTTTACAACAACACGGGGAGGAAGGGTTGCAACTAACTACAGAGCAAAGGAGTCTATTTGAGATGGCACAGTGCACATAAAATGATATTGAGGCTGGCAGAGTCGTCCTGTCCTATCAGATTATTTTGGTGTGGCGTAACAACATGCAAGCAGTGGACTGTTTTAATGGAATCGTTAAATTTCATCAGTTAGAGCCGAGATGGGGTATGAGACAATTTTCAAAAATTTTGAAGGGGTATGAAAATTTTTAGCAAAAACCGAGGAGGGGCTTGCAATTTTTATAAAGATTCTGTAAATACCCTCTGCCCCAGTATAGCACATACTTAATGGCCACTCCCTAACTACTAAAATATTAATCGAATGATGAATAACTCCTTTTATCGAAATTGAGGTTTCATTTTAAACCGAAAGATTCAAACAGAGCCAGCAATACTTAAGCAAAGATTTCTACGAATTGCACAAGCAGTTGTTTGTTTTAACTGAAAATACAGGAGATCAAGCATTTACTGTTTGTTGAATATTTCTCTAAAAACATTACTCCTATAGTTTGTGTATGAAATTCAGTAGATACGTCTTGTTTGAAGCGATAAAATGATTTCCAAGCAAATCAATGAATTTCAGTTGATTATACGTAAGAAAATAAATTATGTAATAAGGTTCTTGGTACTTTTAATCATAATGTAAATTCGCTTTTGAAGTATGTAAATATTTGATCATTGTTCTTTGCTTGATTTGAGATCATGTTTAAGTTCATGACTACATTTTGAGGAGCACTCGGTCCTTTTTAAAATCTACTTTCCCCCACATTGAAGCTCTTAAAATGGTTTTTTTCTATCCATATCAAATATTTTCAATAAATCTTACTTTCTACTGTACTTATCTAATTACTATACACCACGACAGGGACGATACCAAGGGGAGCTTAAATGGTTTACTCAGTTGCAACCTTTTGCCGGCTTCGCTACTGTACAGTCTTTACTAGTTGTGTACACTACTTTATTCCGAAAGACAGATAAGAACTTCTCTGGAGAAAAGCTGTTTTTGTCACACCCCTTTATAATTTCAGTTTGTCACAATGGATGTGATACCAGCTGAATCAGCAAAGTGTATGGACGTTTGAAAGCCTGTCTGTCAGGGGCGTCAAGAGCGTCAGGGGCGTCGCCAGACCATAAAAACTGTGGTGGAATTGGCAAAGATGTTCTGAACTGAAGGCATATCCAGTCATTTTACACCATTTTTGCTTAATAATGAATACTAGACTTGTTTGACACATGACAGAGACATTTCTTGCCATATGTGAAAAAGATGGCCCTTACAAATTGGTGAAAAAGGACATTTAGGCACTTTTTCTATATTGTCATAAGATTTACAATAACAAACAATTACAAAATGATTACAAAATGATAAACAAATTACAAAGAAACGATTACAAAATGATAGCAAAGGGAAAATGGACATACATAACAACCTTGAGACCTAGATTTAACATAGAGACACAAACATAATGTTGCAAACTTGTCGCAGAAAGATGTTGCAAACTTGGATCGATGAAGATCCATCGATGACGCCAACGATTGAGCCATATACATTATGATGAAGTGATTTTTTTTTTGCCTTTGCCTTTCAAAATTTTTTGGCTTCTTGTGCCGACGTTTGTGCGTATTCACCGGCACTGTGGAAACAAACAAACAAAAACAAACAAACAAACAAACAAACAAACAAAACAAACATTTCGATTGCTCATTTTTACGCAATTAGGTGCAGCTTGGCTTCTGCTGCGCAGCAATCCTAGCCAAAACGAGGCATGTCATCTAAGAGAGGCCATGTAAAGATGCCACCACATTTCATTCTTTTCTCACGTTTGTAATGGCGGCACAACACGCTGGAAACAACTGAAAGCAATTTATTCCTGGGCTCTACTTCATAGAATTCGTCATGGATGATGATGCAGAGACTTACAAGCTATGGAGGATTAGAAAAACTGTGATGCAGGTATGATAGAGACTACATTTCTATCTTTCTAGTCACTACNCAAACAAACAAACAAACAAACAAACAACACAAACATTTCGATTGCTCATTTTTACGCAATTAGGTGCAGCTCAGCTTCTGCTGCGCAGCAATCCTAACCAAAACGAGGCATGCCATCTAATAGAGGCCATGTAAAGATGCCACCACATTTCATTCTTTTCTCACGTTTGTAATGGCGGCACAACACGCTGGAAGCTGCGACAACTGAAAGCAATTTATTCCTGGGCTCTACTTCATAGAATTCAGCATGGATGATGATGCAGAGACTTACAAGCTATGGAGGATTAGAAAAACTGTGATGCAGGTATGATAGAGACTACATTTCTATCTTTCTAGTCACTAGACTGTCACTAGTGTTGTGATGAGATAAAGAGATCGGATTCTATTCTCTACTGGGTTTTTATTTTGCCTTCTTGGCCTGGCCTGGGTCATGTTTGGCCATAGCATAGATGGGCCCACTAATAGTGGCCATGGTTCAAATTTGATTATGTTTGATCGATTCAACATCTAAATTAAAAGAAGGGCAAGCCAAGGCAGGAGGGCCAGGGTGGCATTTCAAAAGCATTCCCTAAACTCACCTCAACCCAAGCTGCATATGCTGCTGAATATGTATTAAGATCCTGAATTCTATAGGAGGTGCGGTGCCTGCATTGCACAGCCAATAAAGCAGCCAATGGGGTGTTCATAACTCATAAGTATGCACAAAATAAACAAAACAAAAAAGAACAGAACTTTTCTTGCACACCTGAGTAAGATCTTGCTTACCAGTTAGGTCCAAATGTAGTATGCTACAACCTTGTAGTATGCTACGATAGCCATAGCATACTTTGATTTTGTATGCACAAGATCATAGTATACTATGATAATAAGGTTTCAGTGGGCCATGCATGGAGGCCAAGGGCCCTGCATTAAATGTTAAACATGAAAACAAAGACCTATAATCATGTCTACAATCTCACCTTTGTAAACAAATATTGATCGTTGACTTTTCCGTTGGGTAAAGAAATGCAAGGAAATGTATGGAAACCTTTACAAACAAACTTGACATTCAAAATAAAGTTACGGTTTATCATAGTATAATATGATCAAGATCATTGTCATATACTAGGTTTGAACCAGACTGTTGCAGTCTGCACTTTCATACCTGAGGAGAACAATAAATAGATCTCTAGATTCAAAGTTAACAATAAGAAACAAAGCAAAGTTGACTGTGTACATATGCAAGATCTCATTTGAAACTGCCATTGCAGTCTGGATCTTGATGAAAACTGTCCTACTTTCCAAACTCAATTAAGTTTGTACAGAACAGAGAAGCTAACTGCACTTTCTGATCAGTTTTTAAGTGAAAATTTCCCGATTCACCTTGATTTGCTCACTACACACTTAGTAAAAATTTGCGTGCTGGATGTTTTGATTCTGCCCTGAAGATACAGTATTTGATGCAGTTCAAAGATCTGGAAACTTTGTGATAATAAACTTACAGCTAATGACTAATAAACAAAAACCATCATAATTTTCTTGTTGTTTTCAACTGCACTGTGCTACGTGACTGCTGAAGCTACGGTATGCACATTTGACTGCAAAAAAATATAGTTTGGTCTGCTAAACTTGTACCTGCAGAAAGCTAACATGAAGGATCATAAACTTGATTGTAGAGATTGACAATTTATTATCACTACTGAACTGTTCAACATTCNCTACACACTTAGTAAAAATTTGCGTGCTGGATGTTTTGATTCTGCCCTGAAGATACAGTATTTGATGCAGTTCAAAGATCTGGAAACTTTGTGATAATAAACTTACAGCTAATGACTAATAAACAAAAACCATCATAATTTTCTTGATGTTTTCAACTGCACTGTGCTACGTGACTGCTGAAGCTACGGTATGCACATTTGACTGCAAAAAAATATAGTTTGGTCTGCCAAACTTGTACCTGCAGAAAGCTAACATGAAGGATCATAAACTTGATTGTAGAGATTGACAATTTATTATCACTACTGAACTGTTCAAGATTTAAGTCTGCTATGATTCTGAAAGTGAATTGAATGCTAACTCTTATTCTATCGTAATCCCAATGTGCCCCAATTAATCTTTGATCAATGGTCATAGAACTTTTCGTCTTTTTTCACAGATGTGCCATGACCGTGGATATCTTGTTACTCAAGATGAATTGGATCAAACAATTGAACAATTCATTGATCATTTTGGAGACAAACCAAGGTACACATACAGTACTAATATGCAGCAAAAGTTACACTGAAACTGTCTCCTTCCAAAGAATTCACAAGAGTGTGTGTAACAACATTTGAATTCTCAAGAGTACTTTCTGAAGAAGAGCCATTCTTGCATGATTAAAAACAATTTCAGTCATAACAATTCTTTCAAAAATATTCCTTCATATACTTGAGATTCCTTCAAAGCACAATATAGTATACACCATCACAGTTTCAAACATTACTTCAATGCAGTTGGAAAATTTGTTCATCTTCATATGCATGAAACTTCTAGTTGTGGTCAAATTTTGTCTAACATACCAGACTGCAAGGAAACATATTTTGTGAAAATGATTTGATTTAATTGATTTCTGTGCATCTTAGAAAATGTATTTGTATTTTTTCAGCAGCACATACATTTCCTTATTGCCGAATATTTTGTTTTACAGTGAAAACAGACCATCAAGGAGTGACCTCTCAATTCTTGTAGCACACAATGATGACCCCACAGGTAACTGTTTACCATAATGAAAAATTTGAGATTATTTTTAACAAACAGCCTGTGTAAGAAGCTAACTCATTACTTTAAAGTGCTAAAACAATTCTTGCATTCTAAGAGAGAATTCTTTTATATGAAGAGGACATATTTTGCATGATTTGCTTGAAACATCAGCAATCACTGGAACAATATTCAAAAACACATGTATATACAGTAGTTGTTGAATTACTAGAAAATGTTGCTATGGTTCAAAACAGTTTCAGGTTAATTTCAGATGAAGGTTTTTGAAACCCCCACTGTAATTTTGTGAGGATATCCATCAGTCCTTTGATACTGAAATTGTTGCATTGCTGCACGCTGCTCTTCTAAATAGACAGTGTTTTTTGTATCACTAAATTTGTCTTCACTTTTTTCATTGCAGATCAGATGTTTGTGTTTTTCCCAGAAGAAGAAAAGGTTGGAATCAAAACGATAAAGCAGTAAGTTTCTTTGAATTTGTTTGCTTTGTATGTTAGCTTTCTATATTTTTAACTTTCTTTGCCAATATGTTTGCAGTACTTATGATCCTATTTGACAACCTGGAAGTGTTGTAGTCTGGTTTAGCGACTTGACTTGTGAAAAAACAATCATATCATATTCTTTGCTGCTGTTGGAAGATTTTATTGCAGTCACATATGTTGTTTCTAGGTATTGCACAAGGATGCAAGAAGAAAATATAAACAGAGCAATTATTGTAGTTCAACAAGGAATGACTCCATCGGCAAAACAGGTAATCTTCTTGAAATTTCTAAATGACTTTTGTTTTGATACTTACATGCTTTATGAGAAACTAAGAATTTGAGCTAGTACTAATTTTGAATGCTCAGAGTTTCTTGCCAGTTTCTTGTGAGTGTCAAAACAATCTTCATGTTTCATTCCTGTACCCTTGTGAACGTTTCACAAGATAGTTGTGTGAAGCCTTTCCAATGTTTAGACATTATCCAAGTACTGTACATTCCCCAAGTAATTTAGACAAAAATCAAATGAAAATAAAGTAAAAATATGCTGAGGATCTCCTTGAATAAAATAAGTGGTTGTTTGCTGTTGTATTCATGCATGCATAAACAAAAATCTCAGAAAGTAGTGGTTTCTTTTTTAAATCAACTCACGTATAAGTGCACACCCTTACATACTGTAGATTTACTTATGTTAAGCCCCTTACTTATATGCTGGTGGCTGGCAGAAAGATAAGCTCCAAAGTTATTGGGAAACAGGAAGACAAAAGATGAATGGACCCAAAGTACAATGTGCAAAGGACATGTAGGATTCAGCAATCTATATCAATAATTCGAAACTTACAAAGATAATAGACAGGTAGTCAGGATTTTAGGCAGGATTTGACACATTTCTGTATTTAATTGTGGTATAATCATGAGAATATGAGTTTAAAAATTTGTTTCTGCCCATCCAAGGAATCATCAAAGGAAGAATTTGTTTGTTCGGTTTTGTATGTGGCATACAGTATTTAACAAGTGAAGCTGTTTGTTATGGTAATACATAAAAAATGATTACATTTCTCTCTTTTTAGGCACTAGTTGATATGGCGCCCAAATATATCCTGGAACAGTTCCTCGAAACAGAGCTACTTGTCAACATTACTGAACACGAGGTTTGTAATACACTTTGCTCAATCATGTTTGTATACCAGATGAGCCAGAAAAACTCAGTGCAATTTCTTAAATATGCACAAGTTGTAGAAAACAGCCGATAAACCGCTTAAATACCGGCACTTTGATGATGAAACATTTTGCCAATTTTAAGCTGAAAAGATTAAGTGCCGAATGTTTCGATAAGATATCCAAATAAATCGGATCTCTCTAGTCGATGTTCGGCAGCTCTAGCTGAACAGTCAGAGTCGCTAGCGAAATAATTGATTTCTGAATTGCATTATCCAAATAGTTAATTTGCAGGTAAATTTTAATGTTGGTAGAATTTGGATAAAAACAACCTATCGGTTTGGACGACCCCTAAAAGACTAGCCTACATCGCCATTACTTTTGCTTCTTTGTCGATATCGTAAATAGACCTTTTAGCTATTCTCCAAAAGAGCCTGGATCGAATGATATTTTTATATATTTTTATACGAGAGGTTCGATTGAATGGCCTTACAGCTTCTATCACTTTTGTGCACATTCGAAAATTCCACAAAAAGTATCAGAATATCGTTCGATTCAGATTCTATTTTAGAATAGCTAAAAGGTCTATTGGCAAAAATGAAGATTTGTGAGTCTGGGTAGAGTAAGAACTTGGAAAAAAGTTGTAAAAACAATACAAGGCATCAATTTGATCAGTACAAGGCAATAAGAAATATTTTCAGCTTGGCTTGGCAATAAGCCACTCAGTGCAAAATTCATAGTGCATACCAACAATACCTGTGGCTGTTCTTATAGCAGGGGTAGCAAAGTTGATTTTGGATTGTCAGTGTTAAGTTGATTTTTGTCCCAGTGGGCTTTTAATGTTTGAATCTCCTCCCAGCATTGGTTATTAGGTATATTATAACCTTGCCAAAACAAATAATAGGGCTGAAAATCATTGACGAAGGTTCTAAAATGGCCTACGCAAGGTACTCTTCAAATAAGAACCATTATACCTTGAAATTTGGCTTAGTACCTTTAAAATAAGAACCTATTTCAGCCTAGCTTTAAAAAAAGTAGGTTCTTATATGCGGGGATTTACTGTATTCCCAGCAGGATGGTATGCTTATGTGTCGTAGTAGTTCTGCAGCTGATGGAAATCTATCCCTTGTTTTGACTGAATTTCGACAGGTTTTCTTATTTTCGTTGATTTACGATATCATCGTTTGAAACAGTGTCTTTTCTCATCCAGTCTGACGACACCGTTTAATTTACTTCGGCGTACAGTGTAAATGGTCTTTACTGCTGGAGTCATATTTTGTGCAGCACTGTTATCAAGCTAAGCTGACTCCTTATGTCTCTAAATACCGGGTGAGTAAAAAACCGCACGGCGTTTGAAAACATACTGCTCCCTGAATATCAAAGCAACAGTATTGAAAATGGTCTTGTTTTATAGCAGATATATTCAATTAGATTCTGTAATTCACCCGGCTTTAATCGGTTATTCCTTCCCGTGGATATGGGAGATATGGATATGGATATGGGTTTTCTGCAGAAAGCCCCTTTCAGAAACCTCCAAAAACGAATGAAAACGACGAGCACAATTTCCTTAGTTTTCCTTCCTAACGATTATGTTAATTACGTGTATTAGCATATATTTTGTCCTTTTTGGAGAATGAAATGCCTCTGAATAAGTTTCTCATACCAGAGGGAAGATTTTTCCATGCTCCTAAGAGGATAGCACGTGCGAAAACTTGTTCAAGTATTTGCGAATCATGAGAAAAAATCGTTCATGATTTTGGACCTTCTTGAAGTTTGCTCGAAGCGACTTTTTCGAGAAATTTCCTTGTAAAATCTGAATGGAGTGACCGATTTCAGCCAGAAAAAGTCTGACTGAAATAGAAATGTTGACCTTCAATAAAATATTGCAAAATATCGTTGTTGCTCGTATATTTATTGAGCAGTAGCCAATCAAATGGCGTGCTTTTTTCTGACTCACCCAATGAATGTTCATTTTTTTGGATAAGTCAAAGATTCTCTTTTTATTTTTCAGCTCGTTCCAGAACACGTTGTTATGACTGCAGACGAAAAAGCAGAATTACTTGCAAGATACAAATTGAAAGAACATCAGTTGCCAAGGATACAACAAGGAGATCCAGTTGCTAGATACTTTGGGTTAAAACGAGGCCAGGTAAGACTTTTAAGGAACAGAAATATTGCGCTTTATGTTATGATAATGTAGGCCAATTACTGCAGATTGCCAGAGCCGTTTCTAAATACGAAAGTATCTTAAAATACTCAATCAATTTCATAATTTTTTCACATACAATCCTTGCGTTCCTTTGGCGATCAAAACAATCATGATTGTATTCTCTAAGATTTTAACATTGTTTCAGTTCAAAGAATTTAGATCGAGGTGGCTGAATTTGAAAGAAATCTTGATTTTTTTATTGCCGAAGGAACGCAAGGAATATGCGGAATAGATTGTTGACACTTTGAAACGGAAGGAATACATTTTTCTGCAGACGAAAATATTTCATAGGAGGCAAACAAGTTAAAGCCTCGTTTTTTCTCGGCTTCTCTGTTTTGAAATTGTCAGGGATCTCAAGAAAGGCGTCAAGAAATATTCGCAACAGGCTTAAGATCAGGGCGACCAACCAAGTTTCTTCCTTACAGGAATAGCTTTTACATGCTTTTAGCACTTGTTATTCCTTTGGGAGGAGGGAATTGTTATCAGTGGGAGCATAGCAACGCTATTCTAAGGAGGCGATTTCTTTTGTCTCATTTGTATCGAGATTCAAATTACATTAACTAACATTGAGCTAAGTGTATCTAAAAATTGGTACGTGTGGAAATTGTTGTTTTTGAGAGCAGCCTAAGATATACTCTCTAGCCTTACCAACGGCTCATTGTGTCTCCTTGTATCTTTGATGAAGCTCTTTCATCGTTTGGGATTCAAAATTTCTCATGAAATCGCAAATGTTTTGGGACACAGAGCTCACTCTTTAGTTATGATCAGACACTTCCTTGCGGAGCATCGTTAAACAGTTTCAGTAAACTTTCATTTTGAGAGCTAATCATTGCAGTATAGATGGACTTTATATTATGGAACATCTTTGATAATTTTTGTATGGAATCGCAGTAATGACTTATCTAATCTAATCCCAAAATTCAAAATTAAATTCAAAATTATTCTTTCAGGTTGTAAAGATTATTCGTCCAAGTGAAACAGCTGGTCGTTATATTTCATACAGACTTGTTCAATAAAAATTTATGAACTTTAAACAAAGCCAAGGGTACTCATCGGGGATCACAGATTGCTGGAAACAGTTTCGTGCAAAGGAAATCTGAACTTCAAAGAACAATTCATGTCTGTGCAATATGAGTATAAAATCCTGTAAGACAAGAGGCCTTTTTGGTTATTCTACAAAAGAATCCGAATCGAACGATCTTTTAATGCATTTTGTAGAATTTTCGAATGTGAACAAAGGTGATAGAACTGTTATTGCCACCCAATAGAACGTTTCGTATGAAAATATCGCTCGATCCAGACTCTTTTGCAGAATAGCTAAAAGGTATATTGTGGCAGCTTGAAAAGAAATAACTTTCGTGATTCTTTTAAGAATGTAAGTTTCACAAGCGTCCTTTATACTAAAAGTTGTAGATTCTTACTCATTTCCAGTGACAGGATATGATTTAAGAAAGAGACCAAAACGAAGAGACCTATACATGATAACGTAGGCTCAGGTTTGTTTACGCCCTCTTCAAATTATATGATCAATCTTTTGATAAAACATTTTCTTCAACATATTTCGCGCCATGAATGCAAACTTGTGCCATGAATGCAAAAGGTAGCCTGATACACAGCCCTTCCCTTTTAGTGGGCTGTGTATCAGGCTATGCAAAAGGTAGTTTGATATTGAAACTTGCCAAGAGTATGGTCACATGACTTGAAGTGGCTACAACAAACCTGAGCCAATTTTGTCTGCTATTCTCTATGGCGAAGAGTTGTATTGCTTCTGCAGGGTTTTAATATCAAAGACTAACTTTGTTTTTCTCGTTTGTCTCTAATGATGGTGCCAATCTCGATCTATAAAGGCACAGAATGTGATGCAGGCATCTATCTCAAATAGTAAGGAGCCGGTTTTTATGAAAACGTTAGCTATTTGTGACGAAAAGGTTAAACCCAGAGCCTTACTTTTTGACCAGAGTCGAGGATTTCTGAAAATGGAAATTTTTCAAAGAAAAGAATTTTTTAACAAAATAGAGGATTTGGAAAACTGTGCAGTTGTCGATGAAAAAAGTAAGCATATATAGCCTTACTTTTTGACCAAAATCAAAGAGTTTTGAATTTAGCTATTTGCGACGAAAAGGACAAACACATAGCCTTACTTTTTGACCACAGTCGAGGATTTCTGAAAATGGAAATTTTTCAAAGAAAAGAATTTTTTAACAAAATAGAGGATTTGGAAAACTGTGCAGTCATCGATGAAAAAAGTAAGCATATATAGCCTTACTTTTTGAGCAAGATCAAGGATTTTTGGAAAACTGCCGTTTTCGTTTTAAAAGGTAAACCTTACTCTTTGACCAAAATCAATTCCTTTTGAGAATAGCCATTTTCGTTTAAAAAGGTAAGCCTATAGCTTTACTTTTTGACCGAAATCAAGGATTTTTGAAAATAGCAATACCTACAGCCTTACTTTTAGGCCAAAATGAAGGTTTTGAAAATGACCATTTTCGATGAAAAGGGTAAGGCTTACTTTTTGACCAAAATCAAGGATTTTTTAAAATGGCTATTTTCCATGAAGATGTGAAGACTTGCATCTTGGTTAAAACCAACAACCTCTGATACTTTGTGACAAAAATAGACTAGGATTTTTGAAAATACAAAGTTTCGATGTAAAAGCAAGTTCAAACACAACAAGAAAACTGCTGTAGTAGTTCTAAAATCATTGTAAATTCAATTACACCAAAACTAGAAGGAATTAGACATCTTTTCTCATGAAGCTATTTACAATCATGAAGCTATTTACAATTAATAACTACAAAGTTACAGTATCACAACGAACTAATAAGGTTTGAGAAAACCCGTTAATACTCATGAAAAACTCTTTACTCGTTCTTATTCGCAGATGTTTTCAATGAAAATCTATTAGATGTCTTCAAAACTTTGCATGGGCCAAAAGGCGAAAGCTCTGGTTTGATGGACATAAATTTGAGCTTTCAAGATTAATATTTCTACTCTCAAAGCATCAATTTTCATTTTGGCAGTGATTAGCCATCGATTAAAGCTAAATTAACATCGCTGAACCCACCCAAATCTGTATAGTATTTTTTAGGACACCAGTAATGCGAGGCACACTTTCATTGATTAAGAAATCATTTCACATATCTGCTTTGCAAATATGCTTTATGTTTTACAAACACACTACTTGACACAAATTCTAACGTCTCTTAATTTCTCGTGATTCCAAAAACACAGAATTTGATAGATAATTATATATCATAAATTTAGGCTCATTAAACTATTGAAAGAAAGCATTTGAAATGAGAGAAAAAAGAAACAAACTTGATATTTGATTCAGATTTGGGATTCATGTCCATTAGATGCATATTTTTGTGCCTGGCCGATTTTTCTTGTGCATATTGAAATCTTTAACCAAACTTCCAGACTATCGAATGGCAATTGCATATTTGTAACAATAAATATTATAGAGGATAAAGCTCTAACACCTTGGTGATTATTTTCGTACCTTGAAAGAATATATTTCCAAAAGAGTTGTACAGCAAGTTTCTCTGAACTTCTCTTGAGTTTTAGAATCACCAGCAATCAATAAAGATCCGATACGAACTTCTACAAATTTCTAACCAAAATATTCAAAAGTAATAAAAGCGTAAATTCACGAATTAACAATATCTTTGATTCAAAGGAAAACTGATTTCATAGACCTAAACCATACCTTACATTCATCCATGTAGACATCATCTAATTATCAAGTCTGACATGAAAACGGTTCTAACTGAACATAAATTCTTCGGTAAAACGACAATCAAAATAAACAATAATCAATAAACACCTTGTAGCGATTCTACTAAAAAGTCTGGATTGGCCAATTTTTTTACATATCTTTATTCGAAAAGTTCGACCGAGTTGTTAGAGCTTTTATCACTATTCTGCACATTCGAAAATTCATCGTTCTGCAAAAAGATCCGTTCAGACCCTTTGGTAGAATAGCTACGAGGTCTGTTTCTTTGTAAATTCCTAATAAAAGATAGTTTGTCAGTACACTCATTTTCTTTATAAGAAACTAAGGTCCGGGGGCTGGTAGGCAGTTTCTTAAATTTTTGAGCCATTTTGCTACCAAAAGTTTCTTACGTGTTTCTTATATTCTTAATGCCAGAAGTGTAGAGTTAATTTTGTTTTTTCTAAAGGGCTCCCAAATTACTCAGTAAGATCTCAAAACGAGTAAATAACATAATTCGTACTCAAAATAATGTCTAAACAGTTGCTATAACNTCGCTAGAAAATGACACTCTGTCGCATAATTTTTACCGCAAAAGGACACCCTGTTGAGCGGCACATCCCGTCAGGTCAAGTATGGCAGTGCCCCCCCCCGGGTTATCACTATTCTGCAAATTCGAAGATTCATCGTTGTGTAAAAAGTATACAAGGTCCGTTCAAACCCTTTGGTAGAATAGCTACAAGGTCTGTTTCTTTGTAAATTCCTAATAAAAGATAGTTTGTCAGTACACTCATGTTTTTTATAAGAAACTAAGGTCCGGGGGCTGGTAGGCAGTTTCTTAAATTTTTGAGCCATTTTGCTACCAAAAGTTTCTTACGTGTTTCTTATATTCTTAATGCCAGAAGTGTAGAGTTAATTTTGTTTTTTCTAAAGGGCTCCCAAATTACTCAGTAAGATCTCAAAACGAGTAAATAACATAATTCGTACTCAAAATAATGTCTAAACAGTTGCTATAACTGTACAGAGTCAAAACATTTTTGAGCGCGATAGGGAAATTAAAACTGCAAATTACAAAAGTTTCTTAGCTTTTTGAATTCAGGTAGTGTTGTTTCTGAACACTCGAAAAACTGAGCATAAGCGGTTTCTTATAAAAAAATACGTGTATGGTTTAAGCCATTTGATTGTATACGCACGCCTGGAAATCAACGATAGCGTGAAACGTGAAACTAACTGAGCCTGCTAGCATATTTCGAGTTCCAATCCCGCTCAAACACTTGCTTTAACTGATTCTGTACTGCATTTTTTGCCGTGCTTGAATTCGAGACTTTTTGTGAAATGACATACCCAATACCGGCAGTACTTATGAAGTAGTCTCCAGACCAGTTCGAGGTTCCAACATACGCTGTGGTCTCCGTTACCATATACTTGTTGTGATTGACACGTGAGTAAGGAACGTCCATGGTGCCAGGGGGAACAGTGAACAATTTCTATGAAAATAAACAGTATTTAGAATTATTCCTAAATTCTCAAGATCGATCCAGGGGGAGGGGGATACATAACATCTTGATGGTAAGGGAATGTGCCACCCACATAAGTGGATTTTTGGCTTTCTGCTATTGATTGAGTCATAAATCTTCAAAATCGGTCCAGTGTACGATTTATCGTGGCCTGCCTAAAGTGCATAGTTTATTTTGGCGCACCCGGTACTTAAAATTCTGTACGCTTCTCTTCTAGGAGAAAAAGCTGAAAGTTCTTGAGATAACTGCCAGCAGGGATGGTCTAATAGGCATCCGCAACAGGCCCCCTTCTGCGGACTTTGCTCAGATGAAATACTAACAAAAACGTAAAAGCAATGGATACTACTATATAACTTTTCTTTAGTTTTTCTAAAGCTGAATTCAGACAAATGAGGTGCATATATATTTCCATTCTTGCAAGAGCAGCCAAGCAGTTGTATTGATCTCAACATTGGTACCACTTCCATTCTTAACATCATATTATTGCAACTAATATTGAAAAACCAAAAAAATTAGCACATGGTTTTGAAAGTCATCATGGATCATATTAATGCTATCATAACCTTATCTTGGCAAAGAGAATGTACTCACAACAGTGACACTTCCATTTTTGCAAGCACCACTAAATTCTTGTATTGATTTCAACATAGGCAACATTTCCATCTTGATATGAGTCCAATTGCTCATCATAAGGCGAACTTCAATACCCCTGTCATAAGCCGCTGATCGCAAGGCATTGTCAATCACTCCCCAGTACCTAGGATGAAAGAAAAACATGTACAAACGCTTGGCTTTATTCTTTGAAAAACCTTCCAGTGTCTCTTCTCTTTTTATACCGTAAGAACCCGCAAAATAGGAACCAGTTTTTTTTCAAAACAGCCTGTTTGGTTTCCTATCAAAAGGTCATTAATCTTGAAACGAGATGAAAGGTTTCTTATCACATGGTTAAGAGACCTTCAGTCATTTTAACTTAAATCCTTAAAGAAAACCCAGAGCAAACACTACCGAACAGTATTTTCTTGCAACCTAGTATTCGCTCGAAATTTACTCAACCTTAGCATACATGCCAAGTATACAGTATTGAGATGCTTTTGATGAAGTCTGTAAAAATGTTAGGCACCTGATTTTAACAAAGATTATTGGATATGAGTTTATTTGGGATCCTCCGGTAAGAAACCTTCCTAAATCAGGCTGAGAAGTTTCTTATATGAGGGCACCATTTCTAAAAAAATTCAGCCTGAGGTTTCTTATAAAGTGGTTTCTATTTTGCGGGTTCTTACTGTAGTACAAAATCTGAAATTTGCTTTGAAGGAAGCAAAATTATCGTGAAACAATATTTGAAGCAAAGTAATCTTGAAAAAAGTCTTCTCAAGTTAAGTAGCAATAATAAAAAAAAAGTTTACTACAGCAATTCTTGATTTGAGACTATGGATTGTGAACAATGAATAAATTCTCGAAATTAAGTTGACTTGTAATTTTTCAAAAATCACTTTACGTTTGTTGTTGTACGGTATTTCAATAGTGCAGTGTATACATCTTTGCCTCACTGGCAATAAAGATTCTATTTCCAGAAGACATTTGATAAAACTCTTACTTTTTCGGCTTTGAATAGATAACAGCAGTTAGATAATCCATGACTGCAATATAAATGAAATTCTTTGCAGATTGAATAACATTGAGCAATGCATCAATATCTGTTGTGCGACTTGAAGGGCAAAACTGGGGAGGAGACGATCCAAAGAACACTTTTGTTTGAATGCTGCCATTGTTGAGAAGAAGGGGGCTATCTGCAAGGAAAGAATAATATCTTTTTTCATTATGGCATGATGGTAGGGCTTGATTCCTTTGATAGTAAGCCTGATAGTAGCTCTGGTATCGTGTCGTTGATTGAACAAAGTAGCCTATCACTGAGATGATTGTTTTCTTTTTTGTCTCATTGATTGATTGATTGATTGATTACTTCATTCTAAGTAGGGAGTATAGGTTGGAAGGATTTCTAGCTACTTCTAGCTAATCTAGGCCTACAATATATGCTGCATCCAGGAGAAATTTCCAATGATGAGTTACCAAATTGGAGTGACCAGTAATTTATCAAAAATCTCACAAAAAAACACAGCTACTTTCTGCAAGTTTAATTTGTATTTTATTTAAATTGGATTCTATATTGCATTTTAGATTAAAATACCTTGATAAAAACTTAATACAGTAAGTGTCACAACAGAAGATACGAGTCTTTACCATCATTAACAGACCAAAATCTATCATAAAGAAACTTCAAAATCTATCTAAGTGCACTGAAAGATCCTGAATCACTAATTGATACTTTGACAAAGTGAATGAAACAAATACTGTTAGTTTCAGTTTCAATCTCCACTGAATGACATTTCCATTCCGATTTGGATCTTTTTCATACTTTTTGATCAATAGCAATCTAGTTTGCGAGTTTGTTAATTGCTTGTACTTACAGTAGCTGAGTTAACTTGTAGCTGTGTCATGGATATTTTAGAAAGTAAAAGGTTTGACACTTATTCGCTTATTTAGCTAAGACAATTGGTTTTCAAGAGAACTCTTACTGTTTGGGGGGCATGGCCCCACTGGATCCATGCCTGATATCCATGTCAGGTGTGGTGACGTAATCCCCTTTATAGTCTCTGGCCTGTATGAGTAAGTATCCCAACCGTGGCACTCTCCGTCGCAGGCAGAGGCTGTTTGTTGGAAACTGAACTTTCAGAACTGCGAAGGAGCCAAAGAAGCACACAGCGCACGCTTCGCGCTCGCTTTTTTGGCGCCCTCACAGTTTGGAGAGCTTCAGTTGAAAGCTCGGTTTCCAAAAAACAGCCTCTGCGATGGAGAGTGCAAACGTAGGGTGGCCCAAATGCCCTCAACATGTCTGACCCACTCAACTCAATGTCCCAAAACGTGCCCTGGTGCAATGCCCTTGGCATGTTTGGCCTACGCAAATTAACATATTAATGCAGAATGATCTGCTGCTCTTGATTTAACCAGAAATTATGGCACCTTGATAACAAATAAATACTGTACATGCAAGGGATTATTATCCGGCGGTGTAGCCAAGTGGTTAAGGCACAGTGTTTCGAATCTTGTGGGGTCTAACTACCCATGTGGGTTAGAATCCCGTCGCTAGCAATACGAATGACAAGCCAGCAGCCAACTATGTAAGCTATCCTTCCAAGGTCGGTAAATGAGTACTAAAAGGCACCTTTGAGGGCACAAACCATAATGCCGTGGGCCCACATCAGCTGTATAGCTGCCAGAAACCTAGCTGCATTAACAAATAAATTGTTACTTGCTTGCTTCCATCCCCCACAGATGATAACACTTGCTACAATTATTCATAGCTATGAGGCAGGAAAACTGATGAAACTTTATCATCATTTTTGGTTTTTCCTGGAAGTTTTTCAAGGAACTTTCTGGAGAAGATCTCCTACATTGTAATTTCAGAACAGAATGACCAATTTCAGTCAAGTAACTTTTAATGAGCATACTGTATAATGAAACATTAAGCTGTTAAAATATCATTTCTTTGATATTCAGGGAGCAGCATTTTTCAGATGTCATGAATTATTTTCAACACCTGATACTTTACTTACCCTTGTTTATTTTGGTATCAAATGAAGTGGGCCATTTAGCAGGTATTTTGGCATTAGGCTGAGCAAGCATCCAATAAGCGCCAAAAATCTTCGACATGTCATCGGCTAAGCATGGGCAGTCATAGGTCATCAATCCAAGCTCTTTTACCTGCAAAATTTTACAACAAGTCTCACTGAATATCAAAACTGATTATCTCAAAGATTCATGAAAAGTTTGAAAGAAGTTTATTTAACTTTTATTTATATGACGTACTGATGGGTGAGAACGGTGAGAACTATAACAGTAAAGTTACTGTAAAGCCTTTGCAAGCCCACTTTTGAGTTAAGGATCAGAATATAAATTTTCAAAATAGTTGGAAGTTTACTGTACAATTTATCGTAGCATGTCAAAAGTAGATCCTTTTTTTTAAGAACAGCTTACAGCTACCTCACCTCAGTATATGATCTCCAGTCCATGTTAGCACTCCCAAGGTACATTTGCTGCCCATCAACAATCCACATCTTAGTGTGAATAATTCCTGCTCCAATTAGTGCCTCCATATCAAGGGTTCTTATTTCAATTCCTTTTATT
>REGL01000380.1:239611-250481 GCA_004194395.1 Aurelia aurita complex sp. Pacific | reverse complement strand
CATGCCGCATCCAGGCGCGGGACCCCTAGTTTAACGTCCCTTCCGAAAGACGGACGGGCGGAATCTTTCAAGAGAAATTTTCTCTTGCAAGTCAAAAAGCACAAGTAGAAGCCGGTCATCTTTGGCAGCTCCAGTTGCTCGGCTCGGTGAGATACGTGAAAGAATCAAATTTCATCAACTTCCCTTTATTGTTTTAAATGTTGAAGTTAAGAGCTTGAGCAAACTCTAGTTTCTCGTCTGAAAGTTTTTGCCATCATATGGAACTGTAGAATCGTTTATAATGGAGTAACAATTTGAGAGGTTTAGTAACCTTTTGTGGATGGATTTAGAATTTTGGTTGCAAACCTGGCAATGAATATTCTTTTTTTTGACAGACGATTGCAGGAAATTCTTCCAGAACGGAGCAAAATTTGGAAAGAAAGTGAATCAGTTGCCACACAAAAAGGAGAGAAAGCGATAGAAGAAATTCACAAACAGCAAGAGGTATTTTACGGATAATGTCCATTCAACAGTACTTATTGAGCACTGAGTTGTTTATTTTGCAAATGTTGAATGACTCTTTTGAAAGAAATATTTTGCTACCAGCAGCAGCCTCTGCACAGCGAAGCTATACCACAATGCGCTTTGTTCAATCCCATATTGCAATTCTAGAACGTTCATTTGTTTACAAATATATTTTGAGTCTTCACATACTGTATTTTTTTTCAATTTCTGATAACAAAACAAATCACTGCATCAAGCTCTAACTGAATAGAGCTTTCAACATAGACGAACTTGTATAGTCCAAAAATCGATAGTTCCCTTTTTCCAATTTTCAAAGGGGCCTTGGCAACCTGTATACCTTGCACGTGTCGTGAACTTTGGTTGGAAAATATTGTTTATTTTGTTTTGCAATGATTATGCGCAAAGGCTGCTGGTTAGCGCAGAGTCTTTAACTTCATTCATTGCTTTTGGTCCTTTTGTCATCCATTCGTTTTCTTCTCAATGACAGTATGTCTTTTGAATTGATATCATTTTAGCTGCGTTGATCTTTAACATACGTACTTTCAAATTGAATAATGTCATGTTATTTCTCTTGACAGGTTGCCAAACAACGCTTGCTTGATTTAGATAAAGAACATGCGAAATTTGAGGCGATTGTCGAGAAGGCAAAACAGCTGACCATTTGCAAAGAGGAGGTAAACAAAAAGTTTGAAATGTGCTGCTTCGCTCTCAGCTTCCTCCAAATATACTGCAAACAAACATAGGGCTCAAATCTTTAAAAAGGTCGGTGTAAAATTCTATTACAGTTTTCTTTGAAATAAATGGCTTGGAAGCAACTTAGGGTTTTTTGCTGTAAATCTGCCGTGGCAATATATTGATATCTTTATTAGTCTCAATATGGCGGTATTTATTAAATTTGAGGATATGACGTCATAAAATTACTAAATCCTAAACTAGAAAAGCTACAGATTTCTGCTTGCCACCATATTGTAGACCTTCATAAACTATGATTTTCTAGAAGGTTATATAATGTTTCCTTTATTGGTTTAGGATTTACGATGATTTAAATTTTTTCAAAATTTACTTGAATTGTTTCAGAAATAATTAAATTGCCGCCATTTTGAAAAAAATCAAGATATCAAAAAATTTCCACAGCAGATTTACAGCAAAGTACAATAAGTTCCTTTCAAGCCATCCAATTCAAAGAAATCTGCAATAGAATTTTACACCGACCTTTTTAAAGGTATGAAAGATTTGAGCACTATGCTCTGCAAACGCAAAGAAACTACGTTATTTGAGTTATGCTTAATTAAAGCTGTGTCATGGATTAGGTATTACAGAAATTACAGTGACAAGTTTATTCAATTTGGGCTTGTGCGAAGTATGATATACAGGAACTGCCCCAGCGTACAGTGTTGAGACATTCCATCCAGTCAACTAGGGCCGAACAATACGAAGGTCAAAGCTCAAATTGGATATTCCATTTCGCAAAAGTAATGCTGGACCAAAGGCCTATCTTATATAGGGCCCAAAACATCAAATAGTCCTTCGTCTGAAATGAAATCAACAAACAATATCAACACGTTGAAACATAAGATCAAAGAGAATTTTTTCCAAAATATACAGAAAGAGGAAGATGACATATATGTCTTCTATTAAGACTCGTCATTATCTCTCCCGATCATGGTATGGTCTTATAAACCATGTTTTATACCGAAAACAACTACAGTTTCGTATTTTTTTTTCTTACGTTTTTCGTTGTACCAGCACCTCTAAGGGGACCATTATGGAATGAAGGTCATCTTGACCTTTTAATGCCATCACTGCCACTGTAATTAAGGGTGTTTTTCTTTACGGTTTTGGCCTTATATGTTGTATTGTATCTATTTTCACATGATACATACATTATACATACAGAAATATAACTTTCAAAGATTACCGAAAAGCTCATGACCTGTAAGATATCTTTGAGAATGTGCACGAGTGAATATATGTCCACTGAATTTCTGTCTTTTCCCTGACATTTAATGCAGGGGATTTACTTTATCAAATAGATCACTTTGTTTTAGGAAAATGATGACGTTGAAGGAGACATCGATCTAACTGTTTATTGCGTCACTTGTGGACTACCACTGGCACCACGAATCGCTTTACGACATATGGAAAAATGTTATTCCAAGGTAAGAAACAGTATTGTTTTGTTTAATGCTTCACTTCCAGCAATAGATGGTGTTTAAAGGGGCTGTACAACCCATCCTCTCTGCGTGGCTCTGCGTGTCATCGAATCATCGAATGTGTTTAGGCTAAACACGACATAGCTGATGGTGATTTTGCACAGAGAATAGTAATCCAAAGTATCTGCGACAATCTTGGTGATCGAAGCTTTCATGGAGAATTTAAACCGGTTTTCTAACGCCAAATATTTGAAAGTTTTAATCGATATTACAAGTTCCATCACATTTCATAAACATAGACAAGTAAACACTGCAATAATGAAACTTACGTAGAAGCTGCGATGAAACTGGCCGCCATTAGAAATCCAAGGCTTTAGTCACGTGCGTGGGTCGTCCCGTACTTTTTGATTGTTTACAAAATCATGTACAGCCCCTTTAAGACATCATGGTAAGAAAGGCGTTACTTCTGGTTGATCGCATGTGACAGCTGTGAGGTGAATTCTGGGGGAAAGTCTTTAAGAAAGGTTCCTTTTTCCACATGCTTACTGTTGCTCAACGTGATTTTTTAGAATAGGATAGATATTTTGTCTTTTTCGTTGCAGCTGGAATGCCTTACATCATTTGGAGCAGTTTACAGAAGTGCAGGGTGAGTATTGAATTAGGTATTGTACAAGATGCTACCGGGTGAGTCAAGAAAAGAATACCCGTTTGGAAGGCCACTGCTCCCTGAATATCAAAGCCATAATATTGAAAACTGTCTTGTTTTATTGCCAGTATGTTCAATTAGGTTCAGTAATTTACCCGGCTTTCATCGGCCATTTTCTTCGCGTGGATATGGGAGATTTTCTGCAGAAAGCCCCTTCCAAAAACCTGCAAAATCGAGTGAAAACAATGAGCAAATTTTCCTTGGTTTCCCTTCCTAAAAATGACGACACTCACATGTATTCATCTATTTTGTCCTCTTGGGACAATGGAATCCCCCTGAATAGGTTATTGATGCCAGGGGAAGACATTTTAATCCTACCAAGAGGATAGAACGTGCTAAAGCGTGCAGAAATCATTGCTGTAAGGCCATTGTAAGGCAGAAATGTTAGGGAATTTCGTTTGTGATTTTGTGCACGTTTTGAAGGTTTCTTGAAGAGGCTTTCTTGAGAAAATCNTTCTATCATTTTTAGATTGGTGCTGATGAAGTTTGTGGGTGTCCATTAAACGAAAAAGAAGGAGAAGAAATTACAGAATTTTGCCGAGCACCAAAGAGAAAATGCACAAAGCATTATTATTGGGATAAACTCAGAAGAGCAGAGATCGATCTTAAAAGACTACATGAGGTGAGATTATTTTTTTCGTTTAGCAACGCATATTTGATTGCCAAAAATGTTTACCTTAATAGGAAATATTTGAAATTGGACAATTCGTAGGAAAGCGCAGTTTGGAAATAGTTGTTTTCAACACTTTGTTTCTTTGTCAGTTCAAGTTGCTCATATCCTTTATACTAAAAATGTAGTATTTCTACAAATACTTAGCGGTACAGATTTTTTTGTATACATTTCTACCTAGCATCCGAAGGTAGTTTTAGGCTCGGTTTTAGGACGCTGAGAATCTGAGCTTAAATCGAAGCAGCGTCCTGGTCCTTCCTCCCGATGTGACCACACCTCGTGATTCCTTTAGCCTGGAATTACAGAGAGTTGGCGACTCTCCTCACACTTTATAGCAGGTTCGGCAGGGAGAGGACTCGAACCACCAACCTTCAGATTGGTAGTCAAGCACGCTACCACTGAGCCATCCCCGTGCAGAATTTAATAATAACCGTAAATAACGGACTCATCGTAATGAACCCACAAACGCAACATTAGACATTGTAATCTGTGGAAAGAAAACTGTTATTTCCTGTAAAAGAATAACCAAATTAACCTGTAAAGAAAATACGTTAATAGCTGCAATAAAGAGCAACGTTGAATAACCGAGTACTCGTTTCATCGCGCACTCGTCATAATGATATAATAATAATAATTTCTTTCTTTAAGGTTGGCTCTTTTCTAGCTGAATGCTAATTAATGCCAACCGAAACCCTATAATAAATTAAATCTATATTACAAAGAGTGTATACAACTTAAAAACTACAACTATGAAAACCCTAAATTATCAACATACAACGTCAGTTTTAGCTCCAGACATATTTCTGGGATACTAAGGCTTTTCGAAAAGTAAATTCACACCCTGATGAGAACGTAGGTTGAAAGTGCTGCAGTGTGCCAGAAATCTCTCCGTTTCTTTTACTTCCACCTCCTTCGTAGAATATAACTTTCTTTGGTTATAGATATAATGAAAATGGCAGTAAAGTGTTGTTTTTATTTTCTCCTTGGAAAATATCGACGGGTTTTATTTTCAATTCATTCCCAGGGATAAGACTTAAAACTTTATTCCTACATGACAGACATGTAGTTGATATCCAAGTTTGGGAATTATGATCAAAATTATTAAAAATTGAACTGTCTTTTTTCCTGACATGATTGTGAGCAAATTGAGATGGATTTACGCAAATGACAGATGTTTCCGAAAATGTCTCAACATACTTAAAGAAATCTGGTAGAAAATGTTGTGATGAATTGGTCAGCCGACACGGTCGCCAAACTGTTCTCCATTTGAAACGGTTTTAATATTTGATATGCCAGGTAAGGCCTAGTTTAAACATCGTTTTTACCGTGTCGAATCGAACTGTATTAAAAACGGCAGAATATACCTTATCTAAAAATCTGATTTAGTCATTGGTTTTCTGCCGTGTCGGATTGAAATTAAAATGGTTAAAAAGCACAAGTGCAATGGCTGAACACACGTAGAAACTGCGTACCATGGCCTAGAATTGATTAATTAAGCGCGGCAGAAACACGATGTTTAAATCAAATCGTTTTTCTGCCGTGTGATACGTCGGAGCTCGATTATCTACTCAAACAGCGGGTGGTTTAAGCATCCTTTTTATGTTGAATTTGATTTACACTTACAAGTTTTTATCAGCATCTATTAAATTCGACACGGCAAAAGATTATGTTTAAACTGGGCCTAAGTATTTACTAATGTTGACGTTTTATTTTGCAGTGGTGGAAACTTGAAGAGGGAATCGAACAAGAACGTTCCATTCGTATGTCAATCAACAATAGAGGAGGCGTGGTCGGCATTCTACTTCATCAAACAATTGATCATGCGAAACAAGGTTTGAACACTGAACAAGTAAAAGCGTAATTTCTGACTGTGTATATAATGTTTTTAAGCGCTGGTTTTCGTCATGTTGTAAGTTTTATTTGCGGAAAAAGATACCAGCTACTATATGCGAGTTTTCGGCGGAGTCAAATTCCTAGCAAAGCAGCGTTCCGTATTGAAAGTATCATTTCTTCATTGGAAGCTTGAAATGAGAAACATCGATGCGTAGCAGCTCAGCTGACCGTTGCAAAGGCGCGACACCCACGGGGACTCCCTATTGGTAGGTGACACTTTTTGTCAGACACTTTTTTGGTTTGGAAATCGTTGTCTTTCATACCTTTGGGAACGCTATTTGTGCATAATCGGTATATTTTAGGGGTTATTTTTAAGAAAATTTGACAACGTGAGTGCTCAGCTAAGTTTCTCTCCAAAATATTGCTATGCAGCAAACAAATGCTATAAAGCCTCTAGTTTTCGTATCCTATGAAGCAGTGAGTACATCTTTTGGTTTAGAAATGTCCTAAATTTAGTATATTTTGGGTTTTTCAAATATCTGCTGTGTCTGATTCCCGCCGTCACCTACTAATAGGCAGTTACCCCTGTGGCGCGAAAGGCTGTTTTAATTTGATTTGAGTTATGGTAGAGTTCAAGACAGGTCGAGAGCAGGCAAGAACGAAGAAGCAGCAACATTATCAACGAAAGTAAGTCTTTGAATTTCATATACGAAAACAAACATAGGGCTCAAATCTTTAAAAAGGTCGGTGTAAAATTCTATTGCAGTTTCCTTTGAATTAAATGGTTTGGAAGGAACTTAGCGTTTTTTACTGTAAATCTGCCGTGGAAATTTATTGATATCTTCATTAGTTTCAAAATGGCGGCATTTATTAAATTTGAGGCTATGGCGTCATCAATTTTCTAAATCCTAAACCAGAAAAGATATTGATTTCTGCTTTTCACCATATTGTAGGCCCTCATAAACTATGGTTTTCTTGAAAGTTATATGATTTTCCTCCTTTGGTTTAGGATTTACGATAAATTTTCCATGAATTTTTTCAAAAATAGTTAAATTGCCGCCATTTTGAACAAAATCAAGATATCAAAAAATGTCCACGGCAGATTTACAGCAAAGTACTATAAGTTCCTTTCAAGCCATTCAATTCAAAGAAAAATGGAATAGAATTTTACACCCCCCTTTTTAAAGATTTGAAAGATTTGAGCCCTATGCTACGAAAACGGTGTGTTATTGCCTCCGAATTTACGAGCAAATTTTTAAAGGATTCTTTGGTTGAATTCCTCATTAGCTTGCTTGTAACTTAAAGCGAATCAACAGAGGTAAAAGCAGCTTAGCTAGAGGGACAGGGTTAGTCTAAATGTAACCCACTGTATTTGATGTTTTCGATCGATGAAAACAACAAGAACATAAGTGGTGCGTGCCATTCTTTTGTGCTATATTTAAACAAGATCGCTGTATCTCTGCTCTTTGACTGTAAGAACGGCAATCCCGATTTTTAACAACCAACTTTTTACCACCTAAATTGACATGTTAGCTGCATACCGGTTGGAAGAAATCTGAAACATTTATTAGGAAACTACAGACTTCTATTGCTTTCATGAGACTTATTCGTAGACTTAATGTAGCAAATGTATATGTTTACAGAGCCGTGAATCGAATGCCAAATCCCACCTGTGTGCTCAAAATGAGTATTGTACTCTTGAGCGAGGCGTCTTCTCTTGATCTAGGCCCAGGTGTCCTATTCAGCCATGAATCGACCTACCTGCCCAACTGTGAAATGTGTTTTTGATTTCGAAGAATTGGCGCCAATAAACAGAACTGTAGCATTGCTCTTTTGCTGTTTGGTTTTTAAAGTTTCTCGATTTGGAAAAGTTGCGGTTTTATTTGCATTTTCTAATTTCGATGACGATGTTATGAATCAAGGGAATTGTTTTGGCAAACAAGTTGCGTTGCATTTATCCAGTGCAAGTGAAAGTACAGGAAGCACGTACAAATTGTTCAAAGTAAGATATTTTAAGAATTATTCTATTTCATCGTAGTCCTTGGATAGCCGTAATACCGGCTTATGGTTTTTGAATATTTTGGTGTCTAGTTCTGCCTTGTTATTTCGCGTTTTCCTGCTTCAGTTACTGTAAGATGAAGATATCAGTACTGGACTCAACTGTGCAGCTTTGATAATGACAAATCATTTTAAAAGACAGTATTATTTTGAGGAAATCATTTTGGATTAGAATGCAAGAAAACATAATACATTCTATGGAAGGGCTTAGAAGTCCCAAGGACTCATGCCAATCATCTCACTTACGTACATAAGACTTGCAAATTGTTTTTGTTATAGAAACTGGAATGTTCATCGGGCATTGCTGGGCGCAAGCACGTCAATAGACCCACTACTGTAGAAGTTTATTTGTAATAATTTATTTGTAGTATCGCCACTATTCAAGCTGATAAAAGGGAAAAATGCCCTAATTTTGAAGTGAATTTGCAATAAGTCAATAGGCCCAGTTGAAGTGAATATGCAAGGAAGTCAATAGGCCCACTCCTGCAGAACTTTATTTTGTTATAATTCATTTGTAGTATAGCCACTACTCAAGCTGATAAAAGGGAAAATGCCCTCATTTTGAAATGAATTTTCAATATGAGATATTGTACGTATTGTTACAAAAAGTAACATGGAAATACACCAATGATAAGCTCGATTTCGCTCGTGAACAGGCTTTTTGCCCGTGAACAGGCATGAAAAGTATTACTTTGATCTTTCGAGGGGGCTACATGTCAGAAAAGGCTCCGAGATATGGGCCTACTTGATGATTTACGGTTTAGTTTATGTAGACTCAATACATGTCGTGGCTTCGCTTTTTTATTGAATTGATACCGCTACAACTAAGACTTATTTCCCTACGCCTCCAGAAATGGATTAGCCTCGTACTTATTCAATGTGACTTCAAATGGGCCTAAATCTCTTGCAATTTTTTCTCAAAGCCACCGAGCCTAAAACAAGACAAAAAGTAGCTTTCCAGAACTGCTGTACCATAAAACTAGCTATCAGCACTTAGATAAATGTTTCTTCAAGCCATGATTGCAAAAATGCTTTCCTCTAATCTAAGTCATACTCTGATTGGAACACAAAGGCGACAAAAATTTGTCACCGATTGATACTTTTATCCGGTTTCACAGCTCTAGCGAAATAAAGCCCTCACTGTCTACTGACCTTTCGAGCGTGGAGTAATTTGTGATAAACTCTCCTGGAACTCTTGAAATCAAAATTTTCTAAGAGCTGATGAATTTGATATACTGGGAGTCTGATAAAAGTAACCTCTTACCATTTACAGCTAAATTCATTAAATGTTCAAACTTGATCCATCAAACACTGGAGACACGTGCTCACAAAGTCACAATTTAGAGTGCACCTGAAGCTAGATGTTTTCAAATGAGATGAGCGTAAATTCAGGGTCCATATTCTGGTTTCTTCTGGTTTCTATATCATATTCTGGTTTCTTCTAGACCGTCGCACTTATGAGGATTACTGATGTCCAAAACTAATGTCCCCACGTGCCATTTCCGTCTTTCTTCTGTTTACCTGCATCGAATCTTTATTCGGTAAGTATCGTTTCGTATCAGCTGTTTTGTTTGCTATGAGATGCGTTTATTGATTGATTGATTGATTGATTGAATGGTTGATTGATTGATTGATTGATTTGATTGATTTGACTTATTGATAGCTTTTTTGATTAGTTAATTTATTGATTGATTGATTGATTGATTGAATGGTTGATTGATTGATTGATTGATTGATTGATTGTAAAAGATGACTTGAGCATACCCCAATGTAAGTGAGTTTGCTTTCAACTTTGCGCTGTGATCCAATCCCTCGACATTTTTGATATCCCTCCAGATTTTTAAAGAAAACATTGATAGCAAATCAGGTGCAGACAGGACAATTCTACTGCGCAGTTCTAAACGGGAGTTTATGCTACACATAATCGTTAGATATGCATAGGTTCCAAATCTTTGAAAAGTTTGGTATGGAAATTTATGACGTCAAAGAAAGAATCTTCTATTTCTGAAATATTGAACATTCTGAAAAGTCCAATGGAAGAATTATTGCAAAGTAGCTACAAATTATTTCCAGCCATTAAGTTCAAAGGAGCGAGGGGTGCAACACTCTGCCGAAAAGGCGTACGAGCTTTTTTAAAAACATTGGGATTTTTACGGATTTTTCTTTAAAACAAAAGGATTTTTCCCCATAGGTGTACGAGATTTTTACAGAGTGATACGACCCTCGGAAAGAAATAGGTCATCGAATTGTACTTCAACCTTTTTAAAGATTTGGAACATATATGCTAACAATCTATGACTTCCAAGAGTGCAACCTTGATGGCTGAATCACTTATTATACATGCGAACAGGGTTTGTCGAGAGAAGCTATGGCCGTTGTTAACCTTTTCAGTGATCACAACTCCGTTTTGTTTAATACCTAAATCAATAAGTAACGAATCCTATTTATACAAGATACCTGGTACACTACACCCGCTTGTTAATCGGAAACCAAATCTATTCCTGAAGCTCCTGACAATGCTTAGAGTTAATATTTTTTCATTTTCATTTCAGGTATTGACATCAGAAAATGCCCCCATCTACCGTACCCTGATAATGGCTATGTCGTATGTGATCACTTGATTGGGGCATTCTGTGCCCCTGTCTGCAACCCTGGCTACACACATGAAACGCAACCGGCACAGGCCTATGTTTGTAACCCTGCGAGGAAAGCATGGGGGACGTATCCCGCGGGATATCCATTGCCATGGCCGAATTGCATCAAATCTTCTGTGCGGTAAGTGCATTATGAAATGAACGAAAATCTTTCAAAACAAGATGATTGTGTATGCATTTGAATTTATTTTTATTCAGTAGAGCGCCACCTAGTGCCAAGGGCCTATAGTACGAGATATTATAGTCGTCCCGTTGCAGTTAATCTCTAATGTTTGGTTTGAAAAACTTACCT
>REGL01000380.1:222785-234658 GCA_004194395.1 Aurelia aurita complex sp. Pacific | reverse complement strand
GCTATAAAGACCACCACACAACGAATCATATCTACACTATAATACCAAAAATTGACCAAGGAATGAAATAAGTATTAAAGTTGTAAAATCTATCATTAACACATGTAAACACGTCAGGAAGCTGAAATATATTCAAATTAAGATTTCGACGCACATCAAATGGAACTAGAACATCTCCTACTTGAAGGGCAGTTCGACGAAGGGAACATACAGTTAGAAGAGAGATGAAGGAAGACAGTGCTTTTCTCTCTATCAGTTTCCTGACACTACAAGGTTCGCCAAACAAAGGTTCAGCCGCTTGAGAAGTGGCGATTTTGTAATACAATAGCATCAGTTGCTTTTGATTGACACCTCAATTCAAAGCAATTAGCGACTGCGATAAAGGAAATTCTCTCGACCAGTAATTCAAAACAAACAAAGCCGCAAAAGTTGCCCCGAAACCAGGAGCGCAAAATCTCGCCTTGTGCACGTAAAAGGTGGTTTGTAAGAGAAGTTATGTGCCTATAACGAAAGAAGAAGGGTAAATTTAAAAATCTTCCTGTCATATTTTGTTTATTTGATTCAAGAGCTGTGTGGTAATCGTTTCATTTACGCCCTAAATGCGCGAGAATTGCAATGCCTTCTCCGCGGCTTCTGAATCAAATAAGCAAAATCTTTAGATCTTTAGATTTACCTTTCTTCTTTCGCTATAAGCACATAACTTCTCTTAAAACCATCTTCGCATGCACAAGGCGAGAGTTTGCCCAACTGGTAGAGCCTGATCGAGTCCGCGACCCGTTGTCATGACGCTCAAGTGGTGAGGCCCTACCTGGGATCGAACCTTGTCCGCCTGACTATTCTGGCTGCAATGTTGGGGGATTACATCACTGCGACACACACTAGATTTTTGATCATTCAAATCCGTCAAGCACGCTTGGTGCTATGATTTTTTAAAAGCGGGACCGTCTTTCTAGCTCACCCCGTATATAGGATGATTTTGACGACATGGCTAGCTCTTCGATTTAAAATAAATATTGACACCCTCAGACGAAACACTAGTTTCAATGAAAATAATTAGCGGGCAGAAATGGCATTTTCACAACCTCAGCAACAATCTCTTTTTTATAAACTTTTAAGTTCACTTTTGATCCAATTTTCGAATGTTCTAATGGTACATAAGCCATTGCTACATTCTTCTTCAGCGATGGCGATGGGCAACCACTTGTCACATGACCTATTGAAAGAAAATTGTCGCCACATCAAAACTGAGAGAAAACACTTTCAAATTCAGCATCATAAAATTCGTTGTCAAAACGAGGGCGATATAAAATGCGCAGTTCCCTTTTAATATTGATTTAGGCCCGATCGGAGAGAATGTGTAGATTCTTAGGCCCAATTTGCTCACTCATATGTATCGGTGCTTGTTTCTAGATGGGTTTCCAAAGAGAAATTGTCCATACCTTACTGGCAGTACCTTTAAACTTTCCATGGCATTTAGTGTCTTTACAGCTGTGTAAATATAATCTTTTCCGCTTTTAATTGCCAGGAATTTGGCATTTTCCCTTGCAGCGATTTTTATCTTCAACGGAACTGCGCATATCGCCCTTGGTCAAAATATCGAGACCCAGCATCTTTTGCTACACACCAAATGTTTTCAAATTGCCAACTGGAAAGCAGAGATATTTCGCCGTCTACTTCGATTGTATGTTTTTGGTGGGGTAGTTTGAATGGTTATCTGGAATGTCTGATGACAAAAACAATGATTAGTTGAATGTTGACACGAGACCCGACCTAAAGATTCCACGCCTCAACTACAGTAAATCCCCGCATATAAGAATCTACAAAAATAAGAACCTAGAGGCTGTTTTTCCTAACTTATGTACCTTGTAATTAAGAACTTGTTCAGTTTGATGAAACATATGTTCTTATNTCTTCAACGGAACTGCGCATATCGCCCTTGGTCAAAATATCGAGACCCAGCATCTTTTGCTACACACCAAATGTTTTCAAATTGCCAACTGGAAAGCAGAGATATTTCGCCGTCTACTTCGATTGTATGTTTTTGGTGGGGTAGTTTGAATGGTTATCTGGAATGTCTGATGACAAAAACAATGATTAGTTGAATGTTGACACGAGACCCGACCTAAAGATTCCACGCCTCAACTACAGTAAATCCCCGCATATAAGAATCTACAAAAATAAGAACCTAGAGGCTGTTTTTCCTAACTTATGTACCTTGTAATTAAGAACTTGTTCAGTTTGATGAAAAATATGTTCTTATAGCAGGGGTAGCAAAGTTGATTTTGGATTGTCATTGTTAAGCTCATTTTTGTCCCAGTGGGCTTTTAAAGTTTGAATCTCCTCCCTTGCAGTTTGAAAGCTTAGCATTGGTTATTAGATATATTATAACCCTGCTAAAACGAATAATAGGGCTGAAAATGGTTGGCGAAGGTTCTAAAATGGCCGACGCAAGGCACTCTTGAAATAAGAACCGGTATACCTTGAAATTTGTCTTAGTACCTTTAAAATAAGAACCTATTTCAGCCTAGCTCTCAAAAAAGTAGGTTCTTGTATGCGGGGATTTATTGTAATACCCTGTTAAAACTTGCAAGTTAAACCAGCTTGAAGTTACCAGATTATCGAAGGCGGCCTTCTAATTGGTCAGTCCAACAAATCGAATACTTTTGATTCGTTGAGATTTCATCCGCTTTTGATAAAACTGGCTTAACTGTGCCAGTTTTTAGCGAATGTGGCATATCATTTTGCTGATATCGTAAGAAAAATTCATATCAACCTAAAAAGAAGGTTCTTACCTATTTCATTGCCTTGATCATCAAATACTTTTGTTCCTCCTAAAACAAGATCGTCTTCGTTAAGCAACGATAGCAGAATGAAAAAAATTCACGAAATGTTACCACGACAGGCCTAAAAAATCTCGCCATGAAAAAATCCACCAAATGTTACTACGACTGTGTAATATTTAAGTTTTGAGCATCTTTCTTAAGGAAGGCCTAATTGCACAAAAAACCTCGCCCAGTCTCTAAATTTTCCACAAAATTTGTACAAAGTTGACATACAAGTGTGGGTCCAAGTAAGCTAATTCAGGAGAAACATAAACTGAAACAGATAGTGAGTATATATAAGAAGAAAATAAAAGGCATCGTTAAAAGACATCGTTTACAAGACTAAAGTCCGAAGATTGGTGAGATTTCACACAGCCTACACAGGTATTCTTCAGAGTAGAGTGTTGTTAGGCTCTCGTGTGTGGAAGGGGATTCTTTAAAGCTTTCATTTCATTTCATTTTTATTTATTTAGGCACGGTAGCCCCGTCAATCGATATGAACTGCTTTTCAGGGGGCCGTGGTAATGATGCAATGAAATGCCCAACGGTTATCCGCAATCCACAAAACAAAAAAAATTATATTTACCCCTGGCCGGAGGACCCGTTGACATTAGACCAACTCTCTTTTTCTTTGGCTTTGCTTTTATCTGATTTAGGACAATTTCAGCACCAGGAAAATCTCTCCGCTGCCTTCGTTGTTTACCTATCAAAGGTGAAGAAATATAGAACACATTGTTTACAAAATTTTGCGGAGGCTTGATAAAAGATGCTTGTTTCTGCAGTAATTTCCACGCCACCTTATCACGTTTGGGCTCCGCATGAAGACAGCAGGCAAACTTGTAAGGAAACGCTCGAAATAAGCTGCAAACCTTTGTTCAAGTTTCAAAGCAAATGTTTATCCATTGCACCGNCAACTCTCTTTTTCTTTGGCTTTGCTTTTATCTGATTTAGGACAATTTCAGCACCAGGAAAATCTCTCCGCTGTCTTCGTGGTTTACCTATCAAAGGTGAAGAAGTTTATAACACATTGTTTACAAAATTTTGCGGAGGCTTGATAAAAGATGCTTGTTTCTGCAGTAATTTCCACGCCACCTTATCATGTTTGGGCTCCGCATGCAGACAGCAGGCAAACTTGTAAGGAAATGCTCGAAATAAGCTGCAAACCTTTGTTCAAGTTTCAAAGCAAATGTTTATCCATTGCACGGAACGCAAAGCAAAAAGTAATAGTGTGCAGACATGACACGTATCGTGGCTAATGGCGTAAAAGTAAGGATTTTAATCCCCATACTTGTTAGAAAGGGGACAGTTTATCAGTATTAACAATTTTTAGTTAGCAGCATTTTTGTAGCTTTTCTCGCAAAAGTGAATTGATCCGTTTACACAATGCATCGCTCCTTACATCGATGATAAATAATTGAAAGAGAATTCTGCGGCAAAATTTTTGAAGGTGAAGGTGAAGTTGCGGTTTTTTGCGCCAAGCGCTGGGATCGCATAGGACAGGATAGAATAGGCCTAATCGAGTCCGCAACCCCTCGTCATGACGTTGAAGTGATGGGGCTCTACCTGGGATCGAACCCGGTCTACCTGACTGTTCTGGCTGCAATGTCAGAGGATTACACCACTGCGCCACAACACCTTCAAAACAAGTTTTGAGAAACATAAAAGTTTAATATAACCTTTTCAACCATGCGGCCTCGTTTTGGAAATTTTGAAAATTTCTCAAATTGCTTCATATGAAATTTCTGACATCAGATTTAGATTCAGCAACGAAATTTTAATCTGGTAGCTAATTTTCATAATTCCAGCGTTCACAGTTCTGATTTTATGACGATAATAAGTTGAAAATTTAGAAGGGATTTGACCGTAAATAATGACTGAGGGTGTAAAGTTACACCCCGAGCAATTTTCACGGTCAAATCCCTTATAGATTTTAAAATTTATTATGGTCATAAGATCAAAATCGCGAACATTAGGATTATGAAAATTTGCATCTGGACTAAACTTTGGCTGCTGAATCCAAATTCGTGGTCAATAAAGTTTCGTAGGAAGAAATTTTCAAAAATTTCCAAAACGAGGCCGTTAATTGAAAAGGTGTATTCTTACCGATCGTCCATACAAGAACTGCTTCCACAGGAGTCGTATCTTCATCGATATCATTGCCATATAAACATAATCCAGCCTCCAATCTCAAACTATCACGTGCTCCTAGCCCAGCTAGTTCCACAGTTCCGTCTCCTACATTCAGGAATGTTTCTGCCAACTCAACAGCTTTGTCGCTTGGAACTGAAATCTGTGGGTAGAAGAAGCAGGGTGATTGTAAATTAAGGTTAATTTATATTTCTTTAATTACTTCTGTTTTTTTTACTGTAGTTGCTTATGTACATGTTTCTTTTTATAAGGAACTGGCTTGTAAGAAACTAGCAGTACGATGACCAAAATTTAAGAAACTCCAATACTTAAAATTTTATTTCTAGAATAAGAGTCAGTAGTAGTTCATTTTGGGACACTTGGTTCAACGTATGATAAAAGATGACACTGGGGCATCAAGATAAACAGTAGCATAAAGTTCCTTACTGGAGAATCTATTCTAATCGTATCAGGCTATCACCAGGAGCCTCCCAGTTCTGGAAACTTCACAAAGTCAAGAAGGAGAAAAAAGTACCTCAAACCCATCTTCACCCGTATATCCACATCTTGTCACTCTGCAGCCAGCAACTGAGAAAATATCCAGTGTTGCACCATTCATAAACCTGAATTCATTTAAATTTATATTAACTCCTTTCTGAAGAATCTCTGCTGCCTTTGGGCCTAACGAAAAGGAAGTTACGTACAATTACATATCATCAACTGGTTGTTGCTATAGAGAAGAATAGTGAGTCGAGACTGTTTCAAGCAGAATTAAGACACTGCTATGGCACAATTTTTGACTTTGTGTGGATATTTGATCTTATATGGGAGATTTTGTTCAAATTATCTAGCATCAATTTATACAAGGCAATTTAGATTGGAGAAAAATTTCATCAGGTTCAAATTATCTACCATCAATTCACCAAGCCAATTTAGATTGGAGAAAAATTTCATTATGTTTAGTAGTTTAGGGTGTTTCCCCAAATCATCAAAGTAACAGATAAATAGTGATAAACTTCTTGCCCTTACAGAAAAATTTATCACAAGCCAATAGATCCTTTACTTGCATATGCACAAAGGAAAACGAAAGCAGCATCCTAATTCTCAATAGAAACACTGCTAGCTATGGCATGGAGTTCCTTCGGATCTTGAAACATTTTTTAGAGAGAGTTACAGTAGTTATTGATAACTTTACTCTAAATGAGATTCAGATGAGATTCAATGAGATTCATATTAAATGAGATTCAGTTCATGTATAGCAAGTTTTATTCACCCTTACACCTAGTTTCTCATCATTTTTTCATTCATTGTTTGCTGGTTTTGTTTTGCAGCAACAGCCTAAGAATCCTAAATAATTGAATGCATTCATTCATAGTGAGTCACATGACTCACTACAAGGCGACCAAAACAAATAGAAATGGACCAAAATCGAGCTATTGACTGAGAACCAAGATTTTCAAGGATTATTGACGATTGGATGATAAAATAATTATACAATTTATGCTACTATAGCTGTCAATAGATAGGCAATAGAATATCAAGCTTTTGTAGCCTTTTTGTGAAGGGTCTATCACATTGTTTTGGCTACATTTCAGTGATGGTTAGGAGTTTTGAGGTTTGCGCATGGGGGGGGGGGTGAATCAAAATTACCTTGTAAAGCCAGCAATGATTTATCTTCTAAGAATTCAACTGCAATATCCATGTCTTTCTTTGAAGAATTAACATGCTCCTTNCATTTTAGCAGGCGAGCGATACATTGCTCTCCTCGGTAAAGTCAGGCGGGCGATTTTCAGTCTCCCGAAAATCCTCAATAAAAGTAGTTGAATAAACGAGGAATAAAACAATATTGGCCTTAAAACAGCTAACTTTGCAAAACGAGAAGGCGATTCTCCGACAGAAACGAAGCCATAGTTTATATAGTCGCAAATCAACCACACTTTCACCAACAAAGTTTTGAACAGTAAGTTTTGACTTGGAAGTAGTTAACGATTTTGCAGGAGGAGATAAATAACAGTCTGGTGTAAAGCCATTCAAATATCAAAGGGGGCTTCGTTTGTTTTTCGTTTGACTTGTGAAGTAGTTAACGATTTTGCAGGAGGAGATAAATAACAGTCTGGTGTAAAGCCATTCAAATATCAAAGCGCGCTTCGTTTTTCGTTTGACTTGTGAAGTAGTTAACGATTTTACAGGAGGAGATGACTTCCTGAGAGATTAAAAGGTGATGAAGTTTATTTTGAGGTCAAACTATAAGGATTAATTTCCTATCTATAGTTTAGTTTTACTTCAAGAGGTGATGAATACATGAATGAGTGAATGACATTGAGCCGGGCGGTTCATGTGCGAACTGACATTGAGGCGAGCGATGAATCGCTCACCTCACCAACCCGAGGCGGGCGTGGAGGCGGGCGTGGTCGATCGCCCGCCTTAAACGGCCAGGCCTGAGAGACTAAGTGTAGCTACAGGTAGGTAAACCTATCATTGTAATAATTTTATGAAAATAAGACCTTACTCTCACCTCAACTAATGGTTTAATCTTGTGAGCGCACCCAGCATTTGCCACAACATACAAATGATCATCAACTCTATTTATGATGCAGTCATCTCTGATTCCTCCATTCTCATTCATAAACAACGACAAACCACCTGTATTATTCTCCAGTCCTTCTATATCTGCAACAACCAGACTTTCAAGACACTTCACTCTATCTTTTCCATGAATTTTAAATTGTAGCATATGAGAGACGTCAAACAATGATGCCTTCTCTCTTGTATGCAGATGCGATTGAACAATGCCAAGCTTATATTGAACAGGCATTGCCCAACCTGCAAATGGCACCATTTTACCACCATGTTGCAGATGGAAGTTGTACAATGCTGTTCTGCTTAACTCAGCCTGTAAAATGAGACATGAAGGTTTTGCATTATGAAAATATAGCTGATCCTGATAGACCACACTGCATTTAAGGTTGGTTTCAATACCGATGCTTGTTTCTGCTCAGTATAATGTAGAAGTAGAGCATTTAAGCATTTATTTGGCAAGTAAATTTCTACTCTCAATAACTTTGTGGGAAATCTTTGGCATGCAAAACTTTGCTGATAGATGTAATCTGAGCTACATAATCTTCACATTTTGTGCACATATATAAAGCATATGGGAAGATGAAATCTAGGGGGCTGCCTGATCAGAGACGTAGGAAGCATTTCAAATTTAGGGGGCACAACAATTTAAGCCAAGGGCACTTTTTTCATTAAGCTAGAGGGACACTTCCTGAAATAAAAAGGGCACTTCTTTGTCAATTGCAAAATCTTGGGGGGGGGCACGCCCCCGGTTCCTATGTGTCTGTCTCCTGATAAAAAGTCAATTTTTCATTAAAATTGTGCCCAACTTGGGCCAGGGTGCATTCCACGTATAACCTACGCCGAAGGTACGCCGAGCCCTAAGCTTTCATATGCCAGGTTTTTTCAGGAGAGAGAATACATGTCATATACATTTGACCAAGAACCAATTTTATTGAAAAATGACGCCGCTACGCCGACAAAAAGTCAGGTCTACGCCAAAGATCTTCGGGCCTAAGTACATGGATGGAATGCACCCTGGAACTTGGGGCTAATATTTGCCTGAATAATTGATCTAATTATAATGTTTAATGCAATAAGCGGGACATTCACATTAAATTGCCCATTCATTGTTTTAGCCTAAAATCTAGGTTAGGCCTCTTTTTCTTTCTGTGCCAAAATTGTGCACCAGAAACCTGACAAATATCGAATTCTCCTCCGCACTGAAGATCTTCTGAAAATAAGCACTCAGATTCACCCTAGTGATTAGTGACAGATGGATTAGATAGTGTAGAAAAAAGAAGACTGAACAAAGCACCGCCCGGCCGGGAACTATGATGAGTGAGTGATGAACTGATCGATGCTTCTGCTGATACTAACCTGCCCAGCAAGACCTCTCTGACATCCCTGAACTTTGCAGCTTTCACGAAGCAACCTTGAGAACAACACTTTAGTTCTGCTTTGCATCTTGATTGCTTTCTTTGGCTCTCTCTCTAGCTGCCTTTCCACTTTTTTGGTATGTTGTTTAGGCCAAAAGCTACAAATAATTTGGAACCTCGTATTAATTTTTAATAGCCTCTGTTGCAAACGGCTTTGTTTGGTGACAACCTTGAAACTGTCATGGCGGCTGGAGTGTGTCTGATGTAGTGAAAGAAAAAAGTATTTTGCGGCAATGCTGTACTTGGAAGATTACCTTGAATGTAAGTATTCGCTTCATGGAACACCAGTGCTGTGATTTTTGACAACGGGGTAGGGGTGCAAAGGCTTGGTATTTGTTTTTAAAGGGTTTTTAATGCGCAGTAGGCCAAAACTTGAAACGGCTTTCATAACTTAACACTAGCCTCGTTTCCATGTTTAATGTCACAGAAAGCTCAAACAAAGAGNTTGCAAACGGCTTTGCTTGGTGACAACCTTGAAACTGTCATGGCGGCTGGAGTGTGTCTGATGTAGTGAAAGAAAAAAGTATTTTGCGGCAATGCTGTACTTGGAAGATTACCTTGAATGTAAGTATTCGCTTCATGGAACACCAGTGCTGTGATTTTTGACAACGGGGTAGGGGTGCAAAGGCTTGGTATTTGGTTTTAAAGGGTTTTGAATGCGAAGTAGGCCAAAACTTGAAACGGCTTTCATAATTTAACACTAGCCTCGTTTCCATGTTTAATGTCACAGAAAGCTCAAACAAAGAGCATACCATAACCATAGGGCTCAAATCTTTATAAAGGTGGGTGTAAGATTCCATTTAATTTTTAATTAAATGTCTTGAAAGGAAACTTGGGTATTTTCCTGTAAATCTGCCAGGGAAATCTTATTATTATGATATACTTATTGATTAGTTTCAAAATGGCTGCATTTATTATCTTTTACATTTAGGCTGTGTGTGACGCGAGTGACGTCATCCAATTCTAATCCCTAAAAACCAGAAGAGCTACAGATTTCTGCTTGCCACATACTGTAAACCTAAAAGATGGTTTCTTGAAGATCATATCAATTTCTCTCTATTATTGATTTAAGATTTAGGATGTTTTTGATTTTTTCAAAATTTTCAACGAATTTTTTCAAAAATAATTAGAATGCCGTCCTTTTGAAAATAATCAAGGTATCAAAAATTTCCACTGCAGATTTACAGCAAAGTACCCCAAGTTCCTTTCAAGCCCTTCAGTTCATAGAAAAATGTAATAGAATTCTACACCCACCTTTTTAAAGATTTGACAGATGTGAGCCCTGTGCTCAAATATTCTAAGAAAAGCTAAATTATGAGGGGTTGATTTATACATTTATTGCCTTGCAATCTAACAAAGTTTTTTTTCAAAGCAAAAGGCAGAGACAAAAACAAACACTATCTATGGGTGTTTTTTATAAACTAAGAATTCAGGGCAGTTCTGAAAGTTTCTTAAAGTTGTCAGATTTTGAGTTCCCAGATTTTCTTACAAGTTTCTTAAAGGTTTCACAACAATCTTCATGTTTAATACCTACAGTATTGCCCTTTTGCACCTTTCAAGACAAATTTTTTAAAGAAAGCATTACTCAAATAGTTTTGTGTAATATGATACTGGAAACAAGTGAAAATAAAAGAAAAATATGTGAACGATTCCCTTTGTTGAAAATTAATAGTTTCTTACATTATATTTTCCCAGTACTGGAGTTTCTTGATTTTTTGGCAATCTTTGCAGTTCTTAGAAGCAGTTTCTTGCAAGAATAAATAGGTGTATCAGTCATCAACCAAATGATATTTCTTCCTGATATTTCTCCCAAAGCAGGAATGTGAGTAAACCAAATGTAGCCTGGAGCTTTGCAATGCAAACAACAGATCTTGAATAAAGATCTTGAGGAGAACAGAACGATATAACGGACCTATTGCTAAAGGATCTGTTTCATCCAACATGCCTTGCACGTGCCATCTCTTAGTTGGCCTTTTGCGTTGCGGCCATTTTCATGGCCCATGGAAATGGTGACAACAAAGGAAAACCAAGAGATGGCACGTGCAAGGAATGCTGGATGAAACAGACCCTTTAAGATATATGCAATAGACTTGTGTGCACATTTAGCTGAGACCACTGAGAAAGGTGGCACATTGTTTTTATCACAATGTTGACTTTGCACGTTTATTCTTTGCAGTGATAGAGCAGCTACCCCAAGATCTGAGGGATCGCTTCACTGAGATGAGAGAACTGGATCTTAAAGTACAAAGTAATGACTATTTTCTATTCATTTAAGCAGCAATTTTGAAATCAAGGTGCTTTTAACATTTGCTACAGTAGGTTGGCAAATTTCACATCAGGCTACAGTACTCCTCCAAAATTGTCTTCTGCGTGCTCCAAAGATTTCACATATTTTCCCTGCTGTTTACAGTTAACATTTGATTTTGCAGGAGTTCAGTAACATTCAGTTTTGTTTCTTTGGATGAATCTTCATTTCATACCCAACAAATTCTGTTCTCCATTTTAAACCAATTTTACTTTAAGGGAAGAAACTGTGATGGCAAGAAACCTTTGCGAGTTGGAAAAAATGCCAAATTTGGCGAAAATTGTGAAATTTTGCAACTAAAGTTTAAACTTTTGCTAATCAGGTTTTTTATCAAATTTTGTACTGACTCAAATAGCCCTTGACACTTCAATGACTCTTCCTAGTCTTCCATACCTCTACTTGTTTGTAGCATACTGTAGTTTGAAACAGTTGTTCTTGAACAAGATCATATTGAATTCCCTTTTGCAAGGGAATTCAATATTATCTTGTTCAAGAACAACTGTTTCAAACTATGCTACAAACAACATTTTATTAAGACAGACAGTACATTCGATTCTATATTTAGGAAATTTTACAGGAATGAACCTGAACAAATTTTGCAGAATAGACCTTCATGAATTTTTC
>REGL01000380.1:148082-171528 GCA_004194395.1 Aurelia aurita complex sp. Pacific | reverse complement strand
GAACGTTGATCAAATCATCTATTTTGACAGATCTATCATGACACACAAAATAGTCAACAAGCAGTGCCCTGAGAGCCTCTGGAACAAGTATAGTCAGAGGAATGAAATTTCTAGGTATAACAC
This sequence comes from Aurelia aurita complex sp. Pacific, assembly GCA_004194395.1. Classification (NCBI taxonomy): domain Eukaryota; kingdom Metazoa; phylum Cnidaria; class Scyphozoa; order Semaeostomeae; family Ulmaridae; genus Aurelia; species Aurelia aurita complex sp. Pacific. The sequence goes on along the minus strand of REGL01000380.1, from coordinate 171,405 downwards.
AAGAAACAATAGAAATCTCGACATCCCAAAGTTTAAACTTGAGTGTACAAAAAAAAGTTTCCACCTTTCCGGGCTTAAAGCTTGGAATGAAATACCAATCGAAATAAGGGAAATCCCCTCGCTCTATCAGTTTAAAAGAAAATTGAAAACGCATTTAAAGAGCTCAGTAAACCCTAACTAAAACACGACTCCCAGGAAGATCAGATCTCAGCCTGGATCCAATCCTAGCTAATACCAAATTTTAAATTTTGTTTTTCATTTTTCATTTAAAACAAACTTGTAACTTTTGTAGTTTAATTTTGTACTGATGGGATATCGTGTAAAAATATAAATTAATAAAAAAAAACATATGTACTATGTACTGTCTGAGGTTTCTTTGCAGTATGGCAAATTCACATGGAAGGATTCGTTATTCTGTTAAATTTTAGGTCTTGCCCGTGAAATGATTTGCCAACAGAAGGAGTGGCAGAGAGCTATTACCCATAGCTAAACTGCATTCCTTTTTGTTTAATTGAATTACCAACATTATTCAAAGTAAATTCCTGGTGAGGAACCCTTTGCTCTGTAAACTTATAACACTTTAATCATAAAACAAGCAGTTAACTGTAAGTAAAGCTCTTTTTAACCTATGCAGTACAAGGGAAGGATTTCCCGCCAAAACCGAATTTTTCCCGCCAAATTTTGAAGACTGCCAGCAACAGCAACAACGTTTGATAACGAGACATATCCAAAATGTTGTGCCAAAAGGCGTTTTCACGGTTTTCACAAACATTATTGGATTTGGAGAAAAGATGGATGTCGCTCTTGGATCATTCCCTGCTCCAAATAGAAGACAAAATCGTGATGAAGATGATGAAGACTTCTCAATACCAGCAACTTCTGCAATGGAGTATCTGAGAAGAGTACGGTAAGGACTTTGCAAGACGAACCTTCTTTGTTTTTGGTGCAGCTTTTAAATGTATCTTGGGGGCTGTTATGGCTACCCCCCCCCCCCCATATGGCTACCAGAAATGCTAACCAGAGAGCTCTTTTGGTACCCAAAAGAGAACAGAAAGGTCGTTTTGGTATCTTTCGTGCAATAATTGTAAACAAAACCCTTGCTTCAAGACTGAAGCATGTCGTGGCCGTGCCTTTCTTTGGGGTATCGTTTAAGTTTTATTGTGCCAGAAGGAAGGAAGTTTTTCTAGAACTGGTATTTCCAAATGGAGATATATTTGCATTTAGTTTTGACACATTTTGGGTATAGGGTACTTTTAACTCATGGTGCATGCCATGTATACTCCACGCTGAAGGAGTAACACTGATAACAAAGTCATTTATGCTAGGAAGACAACAAACAGATCTAGCTTTTGAATTCAAGCAAATTACAATAATTTTCTATTCTTTCTATCGGATTTTCATAAGAGGCTGAGAACATTTCTTTTCCACAGTCTTAAGACCATCATACCTAAAGTGCATTTGATGCAAAAACAATAGATATTTCTATCTGAAAAATATTTTGAGCACCATATGCAGTAGAATATACACTACACCAATGCATTTAGTGTTTATATTTCCTCTTGTTATGACCTTGTACTAACCTTTGAAGAAAATTACAAGGTTATCAGTAAGATTCCACGTTATAACCAGTCTAGCACAAGGTTTCCACAAGGCTTTGACCTTGACAAGGCTAATTAGCATTTTTCGAGCAATTTACAAGGTTACATCAAGTCTTTTGGTTACAAGGCCATAACTACAAGGCTTGTACATGGCTATTACATGGCCTTGTATTTCGTACAGGAAATCAAGTTTAATTTCACTTTTAGCGTATATCTATGAAGATAAAATTAAATGAACTGAATTGAAAGAATCGAACTTGAAGATAAAAAACTTGACAAATTTTTTGTTACAAGTTAAACTGCAACCCATTTCTTGTGAAAACATCTGCATTTTGAGACCCATATTCAGGGATTTTTGAAACTTAAAGCCCATGCTTGTGGGGCTTTACACATGGAAGTTACCCCCTCCTGAGACAGCTATTTGAATTGCATGCAAAGCACCCTAGGTATTAATAATTTTTTCTTACTTGGCTATCACTTTCAGGGGAAAAAGGACACGGAGAACAATTTTGTTCATAGGCACACCACGGCACACAAAAGAGAGAAAAGCCAATTGGCCTCCTTAGGACATCAAGGTGTCTGAATTTCAGTCTGAACAGCAAATTGCAAGTTAAATTAAATTGCAAATCTTTTTCATACCGGGTGCGCCAAAATAAACTATGCACGTTTGGCGGGCCACAATAAATCGTACACTGGACCGATTTTGAAGATTTATGACTTAATCTTTAGCAGAAAGCCTGAATTAGATTCTGGGACTTTTTGCAAATTTTTCCGTTTTCAGTTTTTAGAGCTATAAGCGAGTTTCCTAAAATGTTCGTTTTCGAAAACATTGAAAACGATCAACAATGTCGATCAAATTTTAAAAGATTCAAGATGAATGAACAAAGAGAAAACGTTTTCTTGGGTATTTGGGGGTTTAGTACAAACTCTCGTACAGCAGATTACAATTGGTAGATTTATAAATCGCAAATCACCACGAACAAGGTCTTTCTTTGTCCATTCATGTCGATTATTTAGAAAACTTGATCGATGTTTTTTGATGGTTTTCAGTGTTTTCGAAAACTAAATTTTAGGAAACTCGCTTCTAGCTCTAAAAACTGAAAACGAAAAAAAATTGCAAAAAATTCCAGTATCTAATTCAGGCCTTCTGCTAACGATTAAGTCATAATTCCTCAAAATCAGTCCAGTGTACGATTTATTGTGGCCTGCCAAACGTGCATAGTTTATTTTGGCGCACCCGGTATAACAATTTAATGTTGTCTTTTACCTTTTTAGGAGAGAGGCTGCTTTGTGTCCTGATGTGGTTGTTGCAGAAGGTTATTCATCAGTAGACCATAGAATAGACCCACTTTTACAGGTACCAATTTAAATGTGTTTTTAAGTTGTACAGTAGAAATGCATTTATTGAATTGGAAGAGAAAAGTAACTAAGAATAAAGAATAAAGAGACATATGAGGAATTTGTAGGATATAAAGATTAAAGAATTGAGAACAAGGAATAAAGATGTTAGAGTGTTATTTCTGTTCTTTTTAGGTAAAGACATCATTGACACCAGCCCCAAAAGAATTCATTCCAAGCTATGAATGGCAATGTCAACTAGCATCAGAGTTTGCAGAGCTTAGACAAGTAAGTATACAGTACATCCTTTTGTGTACATCATCATCATCATCATCATCAAAAAGCTACGCACTACAAAAAATAATTATATATTGCAGCAACACTACACTAAAGTAAACTATTAAACTAATCAACTAAATTGTACATTGACATACCGGGTGTCCCAAAATGATGTATTATTGTTTGATTGCTTACACGTCCATAACCAATGAACCGATTTTCAAAGACTTTGTTTTATTTGATTGCCTAAAGGCTAAATTGTATTTTAAGATGTTGGTTGCGGTTTTACCACAGCGTTTTCATGTTGAAAAGTAGATCGATAAACTTGTTCAAATTCAAGCCTTAGATGGCATGAGAAAGAAATGGCCTATTTTTCCAGTCAACATTTTAGATGTGATACAAAAGGCTGAACTCGTATTCGTATTCTCTGACCTCAGTATTAACTGAATTCGTATTCTCTGAACGCCATGTATTCTACAGTATAAACGACATATAAATTCAGCCTTTTGCATCACATCTAAAATGTTGACTGGCAAAGAAGGCCGTTTCTTGTTCAGGCTATCTAAGGCCTGAATTTGAGCAGCTTTATCAATCTTCTTTTCGACATGAAGAAATCAGCCTAAAGCACAGCCAACATCCTCAAAGACAATTTAGCCTTTTGGCAATCGGATAAAATAAAGTTTTTGAAAATCGGTTCATTGGTTATGGAGACATAAGCAATCAAACGATAATACATCATTTTCGGACACCCGGTAGTTTTCCCGCCTAACAATTCTTCTTTAGAAAAATTTTTACAGTCCTTCATAAAGCTCAGGAATCTTTATCATAAGTGTAAAGAATTTTTGTCATGCTAGTGTGCGCAAGGCCTGTACTGTATATTAGACAGAAAATTGAAAGAACGTTCATGTCTAAAATGATTTCCATTATCCATTTGAATGGAACACAAGCTTTCTTATAGAATGGGCCTTCTGTATATTGTGATTTTCGTGTACAGTATGGTTTGCAATACAGTTCTTTTAAAATATTGACAGTCACAATGAATTTTACTCTTAGATAATTGTAAGTATTCCTAGGAATGAAATCTATGTTGTGTTTTGAAAGAGCTTTGCTCTAAGTGAAAATGATTTTTTAAAGGCACAAAACTAGATGTAAGAAATTTTGATTATATCTATTTCAAAGATTCCTTCTAAAAATGCAAATGTCATGAGTTTCAGTACAAAATCACACCTTCATTTATTTAGTATCCCTGGACAGTTAACAGTTTGTAATGTGCTATTATCTTGTTTCTGCAGGGTCTTAATCGCTTCAAATCTTCAAATTCTTCATTGGAAAACAGCATTACTTTGGTATGAAACTTATTTTGTGTTTTGTTTGATGATTCTTTCATAAGAAATTCAGATTTATAGTTTCTGATCAGTGTCAGATGAAGATCAATGTTTCCTTTGATCAGTATCGGATGAAGGTATCCTGCAAAATTGTTCACTGTGGATGTAGACATGCCCCAAGTCTATTCCGTCAAAAAAAGTTTGTTGAAGGGAGAATTGAAAGTTTAGTTTCAGATAGCTATAATTATTGTAGTTGATGAAATAGACTTGGGGCAAGTCCACTGTTAGATGTCACTAGCATGATCTGTAAAGTTATTGTCGATTTGTGTATTTCCTTCACAGCCTGGCATAAATTCTGAATATGATTGGTGCCAATTTTGTCTTGGACAACAAAGTATGGATTCCGTAAAACAACGAAGGTAAATGTCTTTTTACTATTTGCAAGCAAGCAAAAGATCGTCAGGTTTTCGTACCGTGGTACGTAGGTCGAAGGCTTCTTGTTCCTGCTCAATACTTAGGGACAGTGCAAAATTTATCATATGACATGGCCGGTGGAGAAGAAAATTCTTTGCAAAAAAATCTGCTCGCCCTGTGTGAAATTATTGCAGAAGAACCAACTGCCCCGTCAGCCTTTCCTTGAAAAATATATCTGCCCCGTCTTCATGAACAGCAAATGTTGTATAGACCACCGGTGAATTAGCCAAAGGCCATAATAACAAAATCAATTCTTGTCCTTACGAGTCTTTGTCTTTGTCAGCAACAAAATTGACCTGGAAGATGAAGAGATATAACTGATGAATCCTTCTTGCAAACAACTGACAAGTAAATTTTGCGTCAGTTTATAAACAGTTCCGCAAACATTTCTCATCTTGCTTGATTTACAAATTTTTTCCTTAAAACGAACAATGTTATATCTCAAACTTCATCTTGAGCTTATGAAATGTTGCTGCCCCGTAAATATTTGCTTTGTAAAATGTGTTGACCCAATTCTCCAATTCTGTACAAGCTCAAAAAAGTTGTTGCCCCGTTACGTTATGAAATAAACTTTGCTCTGCCCCTTAGCCAACCATGCCAGTTGAAAGCCAGTGATATCCAAAGTCTCTCTGCTGAGGGAGTTGAATTAGCATGTTTAGGGTACGGGGATGTGCTGCACATATGCATCTCAGTTTGCCATGAAAATTCTCCAAAAATTTGTCAGTTGATCTTCTTTCAGCCTTTTGATTTTAGCTGATTTCTTTAAAAAATTGGTTTCAACGTGTAGCTGTCCAAAACAATTCCTCAGAATGTTAAGTATTACGGCACATTTTAGCATTTAGAAGTAGAGATCCTTTCTTGGAGTTGTCCCCTCTATTGTTGATATGGTACTCTTGCAACGTGAAAATACCAGACTGCAACTCCGACATAGGAAAAACTGGATTAAAATACTGACACTTGTGTTTGTCACTACCTGGAGCATGTTTTTTCAGTCGACATTGCACCAACAGCTGAGACTCCCGGGGGTGGGGGTACTTAATTTTCAATTGTAAAGGGGTGTGCAATCCAAGAAAAGAAATTCACGCGGCTTTAGATTTCACGCGGCCAAAACGTAAAAATTCGTCGAAAAACAAAAACTTTCGACAACCGACTTCAGGAAATTGCCTTCTTTTGATACCCGGCGCGGCGTTTGAAAAAAAGAGGCGAAAACAATACCCAGAAAGGAATGAACCCTAACCCTAACCCTAACCCTAACCCTAGTCAGCGAAATATATTAAGTACCCCCCGGGCTAAGACTGATGACATGAGTCCTTGTATTCGTTAAATGTTTTCAATCTGATGTTTTTATTTTCAAGCCATAGACGCCATCCAATTCAATGCGGAAAACTGAGACTTATGTAATCACTCCACCAATGGCTTAGGATTTATTGATTGCCTTCATTTTACTGCTTTTTTCTCTGTTCAATTCTCTGACTGCAAGTCCTTTTCAGAGGCCATCGGCAAGCAAGAGCAAACAATGAAATTAAAGACCAAAATGAGAGCGAAACACCAACTACAGTGGAAAAACCCATAGAAAACAAGGTATATCTTATTAATTGAGAAGTCAGATTTGATATAATAAAACGATGAAATAACAGTTGACGATCTGATCTAATATTCGCTCGAAAATGAGCATTTCTTAGAGATCTCCTGTTTTTTAAAGTGACTCTAATAGACTTTGATTGATTTTGTCTTGATAAGGGGCTGTGCAAGATTTTAGTAAACGAACTGCACATGTGTCGTAGAGTTTCTTAATCCTGCAGTGGGCTTTCATGTGTTCAGGCTGAACACATCTGAAACTTGTCGCTCAGAATCTAGCTTTATCTCCATAATCGTTGATGGTATGAAAAATCTGCTTGAACAGGCTAATTCTATGGAGCTCAAATCTTTTCGAAAATATCTTTATTTGCAATATTACTGCTTCTATTTGTCAGCATTAAGGAAGGAAAGTCATGGTTTTTGCAAGTTTAGCTTGAGCAGCCTCTTCAAATAACTGTTTTACTGCCTCGCTATTTCATTGCTAATGACGTTCATTGATTCTTTTCCAGGGAGTGGAACCTCTTCTCAGCATAGTAACAAAAATGGGCCAGGTAAATACTATATCCTACAACTAACATTATATGATTTTGAAAGAAACGTAGCCGAAATATTACTGGGTGACTTAAACAAATTCACGAGTTAGATGGCACATAATTCCCTGAAAGCAAGAGATATGAGCACAAACAAGGTATCAGCATGTAGCTGAAAGGCTCGGCTATCTATTGAGATGTTGCTTGGTTAGTTTAAGCTATGCTCATCGTCTGAAAAGAACAGTTTCAAATATATGGCAATTCATTCATTTCTCGAACTATTGTCTTCTTTTCCGGTCCATGTCTTCGAAGATGTGAAAAAAGCTGAATTCCAAATTTACGTTGGAGCACGAACTTTGAATGAGGAACAGAGGTCAATCGTTTTGCAAGCAAAAAATTTCCCCAGACGAATTCAAATCCATCGCTAAATTGAGTTCACACAAAATGTTGACTGGAAATTGATGGTGATTATATCACTCAAAATGGGGAATCTGGGATTTGAAATTTTCTTTAATCTGGTTTTCGGATGGTAATCATTGCTTAGAATGACCATGCAAGATCTAAAAAGAAAGCTAAGCCTTTAAAATAAATTGTGATACAAAGTATTTGTCACTAGTTCACAGTGGGTTAGAGGCAGACATTCGAAAATTTTGAAGTTCTCTAAATTATTAGTTGTTATGCAGTCTTAGAAAGCTGAATAATTGGGCTTTCATGCGCTGTTTAAAGTTTTCATTTATCTTGTGTTGTCACAGAGTTATATATTTTTGAATCTGAGTAAATCGGACAAAATCTTTGAACATGTTATACCCAGCATTCTAGTAACAAAGAATGTGGATAAATGTTTTTTGGCTAGGAAAATATTTTGAAAAGAGCCATCAGTCACCATTGCTAATTTATTTGAGACCGAGGAATATAAAGCCGTTTTTGGCTCTGAGTCTAAAATTAGAATATCGGGTCCCAGCCCCCCTAGATATGAAAATTTTAAATTTTTTGTGAACCATTTGATTTATCCCTCTCATACGTTGAAAACGAGCTACCAACTGCTCCTGTAGCATTTATTTCACTGTAGATACCCACGAATGTCTGCAAAATCGCCATTTTGGCCCACTGTGTAGTTCTCGTTTGTAAAGAGCTACCGGGTGAGTCAAAAAGTACTTCAAAAGAGTAAATTTTCGTTTTTTGTCCAGTAGATCAAGGACTAGATTGTTTTCCCAGACATAGCTGATTTTGTAATTGGTTTAAAAATTAGCAAATTTTTAGGACTACCTGGTTCTGAATCATACCGCAAAAAGCACTGATTATTGCCCGATCAATTTCTTTGTGCATGTAAAGCATCTAGTTTGGTCTTAAATGACAGAAAAAATGCACACTATCATTGAAGACTTCAATGATGACAAAAAAATCTGAAAATTTTGACTCTTTGGCAAGGTTGACTATTTTGCTTAAAAACTATAGCTCAAAATAAGGTTTTTCAACTTGTATTTTCTCTACCTTTTTGTATCTAAAGCAAACATTTCATCGTCTATAAATATTGTTGGGTCCTGGACCAAAGAAGTAAAAAAGAAAATGTTATCAAAGGTTGGATAATTGATTTTTTGGTGATTTTTCAAACATAAGTACTTTTTTGGGAGACCCGGCGGTTGGTCAATGTAGTCCTTTGTTAATTAATTAATTGATTAATTGATTGATTGATTGATTGATTATCATCGATTGATTGACACTTCAACTCTAACATTTTCTTACAGTGTGCAGTCATAAATGTTTTGGAGTATCACGTTTCTTGGTTACAAATGTTAGGATTTACGGACAGGCAGGTTTGTTTAATTTGTTAATCTTCTACATACAAATCCATATTATCAGGCACTCTACCAATTTACATTTTTCCTTCCTCCGCAAAGGCATTGTCTGTCTCAAATTAGTTGTCATCTGCAAATGCCCGCGAATAACAACAATGGACGTATTTTGCAAAGGAATTTTGCGTTATCGCAAATCTCAGGTGACATCCAATTTTGAGGTGGACTAATCATGAATGTTTACAAGCAGTTGATAAAACCAGAACATTCTCAAGCTATCTTTAAGCTTAAATTCTCAGTGATGTTGACACTTAGATTCTCCAGCTCTAAGTTACAGCGGGTAAACTTCAGGTACAGGATTTTGATAAGAAACAATAGATTCTACATATTTTAGATAGTCTCAGTGCCCCTTGTAGGGAAAGAGATTGTTTCGTATTGCGATGAATTGTTGACGTTGAAAGTTGTTCAGTGTATGTTATAGGTATGACAAGAGCAAAGCCTTAGCCAGTGATTCCTAGAATTTGAATGTTTTCTCCGACTGTAGATCTTGCTGCATTTGTCATTCTAAAGTCCATCTCAAATTATCTGCCACCTGAGATTTGCGATAACGCAAAATTTTGTTCAGGTCATCTTTCTGTATCATTTAAACAAATTTATGACTGTGAATAGGCTCTTGAATTATCAATTTTGAAATATATTTCTCTTTGCTAGGGAAAATGGATATACGCACTGTTGGCTTGTTTAGAAAAACCATTACTTCCAAGTGTGTCATCATTGTTACGAAATCTTGCAAGGAGATGTGCAGATCTCAGAGCATCATTGGTAAGTAGGATTATATAAATCATTCCTCCATAGGTACATATTAGTTACAGCGCTCCTCCATAGAAGCACACCAGCAGTGTCTAACTACCGATGCTCTGACGATTTCCTTGAAGTGCTATATTTGAGTCATGTCTCTACCATTTCTTGATCACCGTTTACAGGACAACAAAGATGACGAAAGGCTAGCAGCCCTCAACCTGATAATCACAATCATTACAAGGTTAGTTGCATCGAGCTTACTGTGTAGTAGGATCCTCGCAAGCTTCTCACTTCATATTTAGCATGCAAACAGAGGCAATTGTTCAATGCAATGTCACTTTTCCCAAAACATTTCCTTTGGTTATTATTTTCTCCAGCCCTTTTTGTCAGTCCTCTGCTTACAGTGACCATAAAATGGATTTCAGGGCCGTAGGAAGCATCTCAAATTTGGGAGGCACAACACTTCAAGGGCACTATTTTTCCTCAAGTTACAGGGGCATTTCCTGAAAATAGAAAGGGCACTTCTTTGTGCTTTGCAAATCTTGGAGGCAGGTGCCCCCAGTGCCCCCTGGTTTTTACGGCAATGATTGATTTGAACATGTCCACCATTAAATGATATATTTTCCAATATTCTCGTCTTGATATCCAGGGAGCTGTGGCCTTTCAAACGAGGATTGTTACTTTTAACTTGAAATATTCCAACTTTCTGCCTCATCTCAAGATCTGTCTTTCTTGAGGCAGCTTCCAGTGTATCCAAGGACTCCTACCTTCTTGTAGGAACTGTGTTTATTCCCACTACTGTACCGTATCCCAGTACACATTGTCATTCCTGTCAAGGTCAAGATGACGTATGAATAACTTTGTGCTTTCAAATTCCGGTGTTGATGTAATACGAGATCAACTGTTATACGAGTTGGCCACAGGGAACCATTACTCTGTGTACTGGGTCATTCTGTGCACTGGGTCTCGAGTACAGTACTGGGAATAAGCACACTTCCTACAAGGTAGGCGCCCATGGTGTATCTCATCTTATTTCAGAACAAAACCTCAATCATTTAATTAGTTAATCAGCCAGACAGCGAGATGCCTTAGTTTCTTGCTATGTACGAAGTAAGACGAGTACATAATTCCCTTTTTGCAGGTATTTTGGCCAAACAGATCTTGCAGATGATGGTTGATTTTATACAAAAACATGAGACAGACAGTGTCATTTAAATCATGTTACAGATGCAGAAATATTCCAGATCAATCAAATCAAACCGTATCCCTGTGGCAGTGGAAGAAGGACCCTGTGGCATGAGCTCGTAAAGCCGAGTATACAGCTTTTGGATACTTTGTAAGAGTGGATTTTTGGCACCTTTCTTTGTGTTACTTAAGATGTTTCGTCAAAGGGAGGTAATGAACTGTATTCTGGTCTCTCTACAAATTTATATTTACATTATGATATTATATTGTAGTCACTTTGAAAGTCACTGATTTTCTTCTTAGATCTTGCCAACTGCCTTGTAGCTAATAGTGGTTTACGCCTTTCTTAAAAGCGAAAATGATTCGAAAAGCATTCAGACCTTTTACCAGCAAAGGTTACTAGGGTGGCTTTGACCCGTTGTATTTCGATTTCAACTTTTCCTGAAAATGGTGATGGCGCTGTCCATCTCGCCCCCTCCCCCATCAGTGTCAATGCTAATAATTTTTGCTAATTGTCACATGTTACATGCACGATCTGTTTGTACTTCTGATGACTTTTCAGTTTAAAGGGGCTCCGTCGCCAAAACTGTGAAAAAGTCTGTAAACACCGCACGTGTCCATTGTTCTCCATTGTTTCTGCAGGTTGTTTGATGGCTACACCCAAGCTACCAAAAAGTGCTCGATCCAAGCAATTGTAAGGATATGAATGTTTGATTTTTTCCTCTGTAAAGTACAAAGATTTATCTTCAAAATAATTCTTTCAGTTTCGAAAAACAGATGATATTGCCCATAAAAAACTTCAAAATCACTGTTTCGATCGAAATTTGGAGACGGAGCCCCTGTAAGGTGACCAAATGCAATGAGGAGTGTTGTTATTTGAAATCCTCTGGCGTCTTTTGTTAGCAGAACTGGAGCAACTTTTGTTTATTAAAAGCATACACAATCTTTTTTCAAAAGAAACTAAAAGCTGTTCCAAACTGAAAGTTTCTTAAAACTATCATAAATTTTCTCAGACTGCATTTTCGCATTCGTGTCCATCAAAGTGCTAAAAACTGACTAGAAAACATTTCAAATGATGCATGAGAAGAGAATGTAGAGTCACAGAAACACAGAACTCGATTCATTTGGAAAGGGTATTTTCATCGTTTCCAAGATATCCGAACGTGAACGTAAACTTGCTAGTTTCTGAAAGGCGAACGCAGCCTGGGGTCTGGGATCTAGTTCAGTATCAAAATCGCGGGCTTTCTGAAACCGAGGCTCAACAAAATGGCGCCTGCCTTGTCGAAGTTAAGGCCTGTTTTTGTTGGCATAAGCGTTGCTCTGTTTGGCGTCATTAGTGTGTTATGGTATAAATATTTCAAGGAGAAAGATGAAGATGAAATTGAAGACAGTGAATTGACAGGTGTGAAGTTTGGTTTATCGTAAAAATGGCTGTTTCATGCGTGCATGTTTGCTTGTTTATCGTTTCTATAATTTAGGCTTAGGCCTACTCACTACTTACTGCTAGGCCTAGTAGCCTAGGCTAGACCTCAGCTCATCGTTTAGGCCCATCGTACTGCTTTGCTGATTGCTTGCCTTGCTACGTAGGCCTAGGCATATGACATGCTAAACTGGATGTTCTGTGTTATTATTCAGTAGAAAATTGCCTTTTGATTTTTTGCAACCAGAGAACAGTCACAGGCGGAGAAGGGCATCAGGTTTCGATCCCAGTCAGTTGATGAAGGGATCCTGGACTTGTTAACTCAATCTGCTCTTCTCTGGGTGTTTTCCATGCACTTAGGCCAGAAGATCTTCAGCATGTAAAAGAAATTTTCTTGACGTAGTGCAGTGGTGTGAAAATCTGATAGAAATGATAGAAAATTGTTATGCTTTAATTCAATCTCAATAGATCCATTGTTTTCCTGGCATACGTGACTTTGTTGTTATCAGGGTAACCTTACTGTAACATTCATCTTAGAATTTACATGGAATGCACCCTGGTCAGTGTGTGATGCTGAATAAAGACCATAACTTCACCTTTGCCTTTGGACCATAACAATCAGTTTCCTACACTTGACATTCTGTTGCCATTCATTTTTTGAAAAATGTAAAACTTTTCTTTACTTCATCAGCAAAATCTTCTGAAGAAACAGTTGTGGAAGACAGGCTTCAAGAGTTAATGCTAGACCTTGACCATACTAATGAAAAAATAGTTCTATGTGCTCTTTGTAGCCTTGGTAACCTCACTGCTTTTAAGGAGTTTCAAGTAAGTTGTGTTCTGCCATCTTACAGTTTATAGAGTATAGGCATGTCAGACTGCTAACTTTGCAAAGTGTGCACAAAGATTTTTCGAAACGATAAAGGCATGTGTGTGTGTGTGTGAACTTTCAGGACCATTTGATAATTATAAAACTTTCAAAAATATTTGCTAAATTAAGATAGTTCATTTTGGTAACTTTAAAATGTTATAAAAAGATTTTCACTTGAAATTCATTCAAATTGCATTGGCCCACTTAACAATTCAAAGTGGCAGGGGCGGATCCAGACTACTGCGACTACTGCTGAAGCAATAATCAGATTGTCAGATACTTGTATCTAGTTATTAAGGTTTGTGCCCCACATCCTAATATTTCGAATAACCTCACCTTAGCAGTGGTCAAAATGTCTCCTGGATCCGCCCCTGAAGTGGTGTACAGTTTCTTCCAGGCATGAGACGAAGTTAGCAGTCTACTGGATCTGTATGATCCTTTGACCAAAAACATTGGCATGCTGTGAAAATAGCACAAACAACAAAGTTGTAAATTTAAGGTGCATTGAACAGTTGGTGTGTACACGATGACAGATTATGCACTCCATTATTGAAGCCTAATTTACTTACCTATTCATGATTTTGGCTAATAATGTATACTTATACTCATAAACTTTGGTACAAATTCATTTCATTCATTGGAAGGTCAACAACAAAATAAGACAATGATTCCTTGGAAAAGCCATGCTTCTTGCAGTCTTACCATACAATTGATGTTATTAAAGATGATTGGTTATGTTAACATTCTGATTGATTTTAGAATTTCATTTATTGCGTTAACGCCCTAATTCACTTCAAAATGATCAGTTACCTGAAAATTGCTGTTTTCAGAGTTTTTGAATTATCATCAAGGGTTTTTGATAATCATATTTGTCAACAAATGAAAACACTTTTTTACTCAGCGCAAGCTACGGAATATTGTTTCTCACATTATGTATCATTTTGCCAGATTCTTGTGAGAGAGTATGGAGGACTTACAAAAATTCCAGAACTTCTTGAAGTGACTTCCTTGGATGTCCGAATTCAAGCACTAAATGTCATCAATAACTTGGCCATGGATGCTGAAAATCAGGCTGTTTTAAGAGTACGTAAATTATCAAGTTCAACTTCTTTGTGATCTTTCATGAGCAAAGCAATAGCCTAGCATTCTTGTGCACTTTTATTACCCCGTTGTCAGGGCCACAAGCCTGGTAGTAAAGCTGACTGATGGAGCACAAGAAATCATCCAGCCATGCTGTAGGTAGACTTGCCCTAAGTCTATCTCTTCCGTCCGTCTACAGTTCCCTGTACAGTAGTTCCTGGATCCGCCATTTCCTGGATCCGCCATTTCCTGGATCCGCCATTCCAATGTTCCGTCCAGAGAGCTCGAGAGATCTCTTGACGGAATGTTGGAATGGTAGATCCATGAAATAGCGGATCCAGGAACAACCGTAAAAAGGGAACGGTAGACGGACGGAAGAGATAGACTTGGGGCAAGTCTATGCTGTAGGGTAATAAACCACATACCAACTGTTTCCTTCAGGCAACGCCTGAAATAACAGCCTCCAGCCTCTGTATAAAACCTCTCAAGCTTGGTTTTTTATGGCTGTGGATGTTTGTGTGTGATATTGCCCTCGAGAGATAGGTCACTTACAAGAACGTCAATTAACTGACAGAAATTTCAATTGATTAACCAAAGCTGCATTTCTTTGGAAAGGAGATAGGGCTTGCTTTCAAGTGATCTGTGTTGAATTAATTAGATTACTTAAACACTGTAGCATGATTTTCTGAAAGATTGTGATGAAAATTTGGTGGCCTTTTCAAGGACACCCTGTTCAGTACAGGCCTTTTCCACTTTAACATGGTTTTCCTGCCTAAGAGTTCTTGTTTAGAAAAATGTGCAGTCTTTCACACGGCTCAATAATTCTTATCATAATGTAAGGAATTCTTGTCATTTTAATGTGCACAAGGCCTATACTGTATAGCCTTTTGCTGTTATTTTCGGTACCTTGACTATTCTCCTGTCTTATTCCAGAACCTTATCAACCTTTGTGACTTATATACCGGTTGAACCAGAAAAAGTTCCCACGTTTGAAAATTCATAGCATCAAGAGTACTGGATGAATTGGAATGAATCAATATTTGCTTGACAGCCAAAAGATTGAAGTATTTTTGTGATTTTTCGCGCCTTGTTACAAGCATTAGAAAAATTGGTAAATTCAAATTTAGAAAAACTAGGTGCTGTAAAATGACCGAAAAAGGCCTAAAATACATGATCAAATCATAAAGGACTCCTTGTTCAGAACAACAGAGAAAATGCAATTTCTCATTGGTGAGAGATATCGTCTGCCCTTTTATTGCCACGGGATTCAAAATCTTTAGTATCTGTTTCAGAATCTTATGTCTTATTACTCTTGAGAGAGGTGAAACGCCCGTGTGTATTGTTCTGTGTGAGGAGAGTCCTAACGATATGATCAAGTGTTTCAGGCCCTTTTTCAGTCATTTTGAAAACATGAAACGTTTGTAAAGTTGAATTTACCTATATTTGCAGTGCTCGTAAGAAGACGAGGAAAATCACAAAAATACTTTGATCTTTTGGCTTTTAACTAGAATTTGAATCATTTAAATCCATGAAGTACTTGTTGTGCTACGAATTTTCGAAAGTGGGAATTTTTTTCTGGCTCACCCGGTACTGCGTAGCCTTTAATGTTAGTTTCGGTGGTTGTTTACAGTTTCCAGGACTATTCTCCTTTTTTATTTCAGAGCTTTATACCAAGCTTTGTGACTCAATTACATCGAGCAACCACGAATGGATTATATCTTGCAGCTACAAGAGTCCTCACAAACTTTTCAACATTAGACGAAAACCATTCTTTGATTGTACCACATTTGTCAGTATTATTTGAGCTCCTACAAACATCTGATTCTTCTGTGAAGGTATGTTTTGAAATAATTTGGATAAATATTTACAAGAATTCTGTATTTGTTGTGGATCTTTAATTGATAGCTAAAATGCTGATCTTTTATATCACGGGGGATGGTAACTTGAGTCTTGGGATGACGGGAACGTGCCATCAAACTTTTAGGGAAAGGCCCATCCTTGGGATTCTCGGTCGATTTTCATACCTATTTTAAAGGATTTTTTACAAAAGACCCTGTTAAACTTGCTAGAAATTAAAGGGGCTGGGTCACGTAACCGTAAAAAACCTGTTATCTCTACAGTCTATATTGTTGCCCACACGTGGCCTTTGTGTTCTGCACAGATTTTGGTGGTTGGGGTGAATCCACAATAAAGTTACTACTAAAAATCCACTTGCAATCTTACAACGCATGGTTCTTTCGTTTGTCTCTCTTTGAATTTCAAGAGTCCATCTTCAAAATAGCACTTTCATTTTTGTAAAAATAGTGGAAAATCTGTCTGATATGACCTGTCCAAAAAGCTGCAAAATCGTCATTTCAAAAGAAGTTTGTTTACTTTACGTGACCCAGCCCTTTAAAGGTTCATTTCAATTTAAACATGCACGTATTGACATAAAGTTACCATCAACCAAGTTTAACCGAGCTAAAAAGAAGACGACCACCGTTAAAAAATGAAATTCTCTGCAAGGTTTCTGTTGCAATTTAAAGAGCTACCCATTTCTAGTAAAACAGTTACATTTTTGGGACCCATATTTAGGGATTTTGGAGTTTCAAAACCCAGCCTTATGGGCTCCCTCCCGGGGCTTTGTATTAGAAAATAATCTCTTTAGGACTCAAAATGTGTCTATTAAAATTAATGTTTAAAGTCCATCATTGTCATTAAATTTCTTCCATTAATTTAGCTTCAAATTCTGAAAATATTGGTCAATCTATCAACAAACGCACAAGTCACTGAAAATCAGTTAGAAACTGATGCTCAGGTAAATCATAACATTTTCAGACGTTCCATCTCTTGGAATTTTTGTAAATTAGATATTTAGAATAAAAGGAGGATTCTTTCGTATCTTTGATAACGAGCTTGTTGTCACTTGCTTTTGCAAAGCATTGTTTTAAGCACCGGCCTTATAATTTGTGGTGCTCGATGTTGCAGAATAATATGCGGTTATTAAACGATTACGAGGTCCATGCTGGAAAATATTTGGACCGCAGTTTGACGTACGGACCGAACGCAGTGAGGTCCGTACAATGAACTAAGGTCCAAATATTTTCCAGCATGGATCGAGTAATCGTTTAATAAAGGCTTTATTATATGGCAGAACCTTTTGAGAACGTTGTTTATAGTATCGTACTTTTCTGTTGTGTCTTCGATCCTGTGCATCACTGTAGTTGCTCGTTGCAACGTTAACTACATTGGCATTTTCTTCGTGTATAATTGCAAGTTTGTCTTCAAAGGTTACAGAAAAGAAATCTTCGATGAATCAGCTAAACTTTGGCTGACACTTCTTACGGCCTAAGCCTACACAAGAAGCTCCTCCCTTGTTGTTGATTTTTAAGGCAACGCCCGGTCCAATACGGCTTCGAACGAAAAATACGGCTTTTACGGACCGATCAAGAACCAATCGAATTGCTGCGTTGCCGGTCCGAGGAGCCGTATTTTCGAACGCCATATAATAATGTTTGTTATTTGTTTCTCCGATGCAATACTTCAAATTTATCCAATTTTCCTTGATGCCAGAAACAGGTTCCAAAGGGAATTTCTTGCTTTGTATTGTTTTGATTGGACTATGACACTGATTTGGTTGTCTTGTAAATAGTTTGTTTTTTTTTCAAGTGAATGAAGACAAAACATGACTTACTAACAAATCTTCCATAATTTCACTCGTAGATGATTCGCGCTATTGAAGGTTTCATCGATTTTTCCGTTGAATACGAAATTCTCCTGCGAGCAGTCACGTGTTTAGCAAATATCCTATCAGCGCTCAATAGACGTTGGCACAACAGAAGCAGATCTTTGGTCTCAACTGCCGAGGTTGGTTTACAGGTTTATCGGCCTTATAAAGTATACCGGGTGAGTCAGAAAGTTTTTTGAAAGCCTGTAGCCTTCAAATGATTTATCAGATTTTAACAATCTGATAATACATGTGTACCTCGGTCCCATCGTTCTCAAATTAAATCTTAATTTCCTTGAAAAACGCCTGATACCTGGATAAAATTTGTTAACAATTTCATCTCAAAATCCTTCGAAACAGGCCTAAAACCAAGGGCGCCTACCTTGTACGAAGTGTGTTTATTCCCGGTACTGTACGCGTAGTAATTGGTTTCCTATGACCCGGTCCTGTTAATCTTTGGGGATTTTTAAATTCTAACGCCTGTTAGTGTTAACCAATCAAAAATCACGCTGTCTGATTCCCTGTGGCCAGATCGTATAACAGTTGATCTCGTGTTACATAAACACCGGAATTTGAAACCACAAAGTTATTCATACGTCATCTCGACCTTGAGAGGACTGACTCCGTGTACTGCTGTGTCACAGTACGGTTCTAGGACACTCTCTGTATGTACTGGGTCACAGGACACCAATTACTCTACAGTACTGGGAATAAACACACTTCCTACAAGGTAGGCGCCCTTGGATTTACTAGCAATTTAACCCCACTAGTACCCAGGGTAGCCCCACTACTGTTTCAGTCAGACGCTCTTATTACTTAAACAGTTAATTGGTATAGAAAGAGGCTGCTGCTTCATCGTGTCCACCTGGGACTGTTACTCGCATTTCTTTATCTATTTTCTATTATCATGAGGCCGGATTGCTAGCAGAATTTGATCAAATATTTCAGGCTTGTTTCGAAGGATTTTGAGATAATCTTTTGTAGCAGAGAACGATTCAACCTATCATTACAAACTAAATTTTTGCTTATGGTGCTCCGAAAAACTATCCAATTTCGACAGGCCACGATAAATTGTACACCATTCCAATTTATCAGATATATGACTTGATTTTTAGCAAAAATCAAGCATTAGAATCCAGGATTTTTTGTAATTCTTTTAGTTTCTATTTCGTGAGCTTTAAACGAGTTTCGTATAAATCTCGTTTTTGAAAACACTGAAAATGATCAAAAAGCGTTGATCAAGTTTTCTGAAAACTGGACGTAATGGGGCAAAAAGAAACCATTTCTCATGATGATTCCGGGATTTGAAATCGGTAGTTATCGACAGAGTATTCACTATCATTTTTCTCTCAACAAATGATTCGTGGTACAAAATTTGAAAATAGCCTTAATTAACGGACTCATCATATTAAACCCATAAACGCAACAAAAACACCGAAATCAGTAGAAAGAAGACTGTCAACTCCTGTAAAAGAAACATTTTTCTCTTGACAGTTTGTACCAGAAGATATGCAAAGAAAACTAGAAGAACTTTTGGAACATCATAATCAAGAGATTGTTTATTATGCAAGGACATCTCTTCAAGCTTTAGAACCAGCTGTAGCAAGAGAAGGCAGCGATAGTCTTACTAGTATTGAGCTAATAGAAGCTCTCCAGTTATAAGGCTGGAGATCTTTTCGTGCAAGCGTCATGAGATCATCTCAGATGGTGTGCCTTAATCGGTTAACCCAGTTTCACTCACTCAATCAATCAATCAATCAATCAATCAATCAATCAATCATTCATTATCAACCAATCCTGAATGCAATTCAACGCAAATACTCTACAACTAAACACGTGAAAACACTAAGAACTAAAAAATAATGATGTACTGTGAAAATGAATTAAGAAATTACTTCACATGATTTTATTTAAGATTGATTGATACACGAGTAGGTAAACTAATCGAGAGAGAGCCCCCCCCCCCTCCATAAAAGAGAATAAAAACATTTTATCGAAAAGAAAGATACCAGATGATATAACCAATAACCAGATGAACCTTGATGGAGTACGTTAGGTGTGGTTTACACAGCTAGTTCTGAGAATGAGTCAAGGAAGTGACTTCACTTTCGAACTAAACACCATAGTAGAGCTAGCAATGCGTATGAACGAACAGTGGAAGAGTGTTCAATAGCTTTGAACCAAAATACTGCACTGTTGGAAGACCGTACGAGGCGTTTGTTATGAGACTATTAACTATTAACAGAAGCTCTCCGTTTATGAGACAACAAAGATATTTATGGGGCCATCCGAGCTGTGTGTCACTCTTAGTGGGGATGACTCCAAGTTGGCACGCTGGAAATGGGATTCCATTCTCCCCCCTCCCGCATTCTCCAAAGAGGACAAAATATATGCTAATGCATGAAATTGTTGATCGTAATTTTCACTCGTTTGTGCAGGTTTCTGTAGTTTTCACTCGTTTGTGCAGGTTTTTGAAAAGGGCTTTCTGCAGAGACCGATTAGAGCCGGGTAAGTTACGGTATCTAGTTGACTAACGGCTGTGAAACAAGGCAACTCTCAATGTCATTGCTTTGATATTCAGGGAGCGGTGTTTTTTCAAACATTACTTATTCGGCACATAGAGTGAGGAGAATCGCCAACTTTAAGAAATTCCAGGCAAAAGGAATCACGAGGTGTGGCCACATCCAGGGGAAGAACTAACGGATGCTAGGATGAAAAAGATAAGACAATTTCTTTCAGAGAGACTTCGAGAGACTTTGATTTTTATCAAAACGCCGTACTAAGTAAACGGGCACCTTTATCGATTGATAAAGATTTTCAAAATCAAGATTTTCATCATTTCAAGAGATTTTCATCATTTTAGAAATTGTCATAGAGTTTTATGTTAATTATAAATTTCTATGAAAAATGGAATAGTCTAGGCTATGCAATATACTCTCGCATGGTAGCTGGTTTTTAAAAGAAATTTTGGTTCAGTCCATAGTGCTAAAAGTTTCTAAATCTCGTGTGAAAATTCCCACATTTCATTGCGTTCTAATGATAAATTGCAGTGATAAGAAGAATCGTCTCTGAGTATCCAAGCCAATATCCATGCCTTTTCTTCCCTTATGTCCCTGCGTTTTTTTATATCAGCAAATCAAAGGACGCAGGGAAACAAGGGACGAAAAGGCATAAGTCCATCCAAGCCCCACTGGTGAAACTGATTCCATACAATCTTTTTAAGGGTGTTTTAAGATACCGGGTGTCCCAAAATGATGTATTATCGTTTGATTGCTTATATATCCATAACCAAATAGCCGCTTTTCAAAAACTTATTGCCGAAAGCCTAAATTGTATTTGAAGATATTGGTTGTGGTTTAGGCTGATGTCTTCAAGTCGAAAAGAAGATTGACAAACCTGCTCAAATTCAAGCCTTAGATTGCATGAAAAAGAATTGCACATCTTTCCTAGTCAATATTTTAGATGTGATGCAAAAGGCTGAACTTATATGTCGTTTAGAGAATATATGTCGTTTAGAGAATACGAATTCAGTTAGTACTGAGTTCAGAGAATACGAATACGAGTTCAGCCTTTTGCATCACATCTAAAAGGTTGACTGGAAAAGTAGACCGTTTCTTTCTCATGCCATCTAAGGTTTGAATTTGGGCAGGTTTATCGATCTTCTTTTCGACATGAAAACGCCGTCGAAAAACCACAACCAAAATCTTAAAATATAATTTAGCCTTTAGGCAATCAAATAAAACAAAGTCTTTGAAAATCAGTTAACTGGTTATGGACATGCAAGCAATCAAGCAATAATACATCATTTTGGGACACCCGGTATATTTTATTGAGATTTTGATGCCAGAGTATACTTTTGTTATCGTAAATGCTTTGTATCAATCATTGCTCAGTTGTTCACATGTTCCTCTAATTTATTGATAACAGTTAAAACAATGTTTCATTTTTACACATTTTTCTATGAGCGGGTCACTGTGCACACAGATGCAATTGAAAACTGAATCTTTACGTCGCACCATTTTATGCGAAACGAAGATCGCGTTGCTGAGCTTCTTAACATTTTTCCAGTTTGCTTGTCAGTGTTTCTCAGAGGGCTTCTAGATTTAAGATAGCTTAAATGTTTTTCAGGTTTGAAGGCTTTGTGTGGTAAAGAGCTTGCTGAATTTTGCTGAATTTATTTCGTCAAAACAAATGAAATACCTGGACAATTTTTGCGACAAATCCTTCTCGATACCTTGTGGAGAATTAGATATGGAATATGCTTAAAATGACGCTCAAGGAATGAAATTTTAAGCTGCAATAAGGCATTGATGAACTGGAACTGGAAATACCAACGGAAAAATAGGCTGGGAATAGAATTCAAAGCCAAACTTAATAACACTACTTTTACAAAAGAGTGACTTGAATTTCCCACAAAATGTATCTTGGAAAAGGGAACCCTATTATTCAAGACCCTCTATCTGTGGAAAGTGAGATTCGCTCTCTGTCTGGGTTCTTTGGAATATGTGTACATAAATACCTGATAACCCCATTTGTTGTCGCAGAAGGCTCTGTGGGAGTGGGGGCCCAGATTTCGTTATGAAGAAATTATTCAGTGACTCACCAAAAGGTCACCTTTGACATTTGACAACTGCGTTTGATAACGAGGCGCTTGTTACTGAGCAGCCAAATCTAAACAATATGGCGGAAAATACGGCTGAACAAGATGAAGCAAAAACTGAGCAACCGTCAGAAGTCATGGATGACGGAAATGGTTCGGAGGTGTTAGCCAAAGAAAATGCGTTGAAAGTAGAGGAATTTGCTGCAGTCGAAGAAATTGGAGCTATTGAAGAAATTGAGGTAAGATGCCGCCTGTGAAGTCAGAAGAAGCAAACATTTTGATATGAGGCCCAGTGTCGAGCCATCATTTATTCATGCCCATGGCCACTTGATTTGATCTTTTGGTTTGTTTTGGAAAAAAGCAGGAAACTGAGCCTCTTATTTTGAGCCAAAAATCAGCAAATTCAAAACTGAAAATGGCCCTCCCTTTTACACAGTAAGATGGTGAAGCAAATCAGTAATAAAGTTCCCCCCCAAATTTCATTTTTAAAAAGCAGAATAACTGAGATTTTTTTTCTCTTTTCCTTTATTAGGAAGATGATCCATTTGAAGCAATAGTTGCTGAAGGATTATCACAACTTGGAAAATCTGCGGATGGCACTATGCAAGTTTTTCTGTCTTTGTCGCTGCAGGTAAAGATCCAGGCCAGGGGGAATCTCTCCATTGCTCTGCGCCAAATATTTCCAAGTGTAATGACTTTGTGCGCCAGTGTGCGCCAAAAAATAATTGATATCTATTGTTTAATACAA
>REGL01000380.1:127735-139964 GCA_004194395.1 Aurelia aurita complex sp. Pacific | reverse complement strand
CAGAAATTATTCCTTCCCTCACGTGAAGATACTTATCACTGCAAAACAGTAAGGCAAAATGGCCGACTGCTGGTTTCAGTTGTCAGGCAAATTTAGTCTTCTGAAGGTCGTAGCTCAATTATTTTTCAACGGATTTTTACGGGGATGGTGGCAAACTTTAATTGAACATCTGAAGAGCACTATCATGCAAAAGTTTGGTGAGAATCTTTTGCCGTTTTGTCGCAATCTTCAGACAAACAGGGCAAAATTTTTTTGGGACACCCTGTATAGTGTATTCTGTCTCAAATTTCTTCTCATTACTTCATTTCTTCTTCAAAGTGATACTAACACAAGTCATCAAGTACGTAACGGCAGATTAAACAAGTTCAAACATTTGGTGGCCTGTGGAGTGAAAATATGTGGCTGATGTTCAAACCTAATATGTTTATCTATCAGTGAAAGGCTAACTTAGATGTGAAAGTTTTTCTTTGGTAAAATCACTCACTCATCTTTTAGATGCAAAATAAGGGAATATACTGGTCAGGGGTTTGAACGGGAGCGAGAATTCCATGTTCGATTCTGGTCCATGATTTACTTGCCATTAAATTATATTTCTGACACTGATAATTATGTCAAATTTATATGGACGAGAATCGAATGTGGAATCCTTGTTCACATGCAACCCCTTAGCAGCATTTTCCTAACTTCTGGTTCAAAATTTTATAACCAGTGTAACGATGAACAGTTTCATTTTGACCCTCTTCAGTGTTTTTTGCAGTATACTTCAAGACCAGGCAGCCCTAAAAAGAGCTAAATTTGTTCATTTTAAAACCAATCACAAGATCAGTATTTTAAGTACATGTCAAAAAAGATTTGGAAGATCAGCCTTGTAATCGAATTTTGAAATCGATTTTTCAAACAAAATTACTTTTTTTGGGAGACATCCGGTAAATTGTGTGGTAAACAATCTGCCTACTCTTTATTCTAGATAATAGATCTATCAGAAATTCGCTATGTCCGAGATCTGCCTCTCCTACGAGTTCTCGATTTTTCGTCGAATCCTATTCAGGTATGTGCCTTTATTTGTTTGTCTTCGTTTAATAAATGATCAAAAAGTCATCTTGTTGCGTGTAGTGCAACTGTACAAAGATAAACAAGTAAATAAAGTAAAATATCAGCACTTTGACGCGAATTGAAATAAGCACGACGTTTTGAGCATTGCCCGTTGTCAAGCATAGAAATATTAATGTCGGTTCTACTAATATTTCTTTGTTTGATAAGGGGCTATACTCGAAACGTCGTGCTTGTTTCATTTCGCATCAAAGTGCTTATATCTGACTTTATTTACTTGTTTACTTTAATTTAATAAATGATACTACAAAGAATCATGGACATTTCTATTTGCATGGGCATTACCCGTAGGAGCTCACAAGCATTACGCATGAGCCTCTCAGCGTAAATCTCCCCACTACGTCCGTCCTCCTTTGCTATTTATAAACCTTCTGTTGCACTCCCAAACACTTGTTTAGTTTCTTACTTTAACGCATTCAGGACGTCTGCCCTTCGGAACAGCCTCCCCAGTTCTACCTTCCCCCCTACATACAATTTAGAAGCGTTCGAGTGCCGAGAGAACTCTCTTGAACTTTCCTGTCTCTCCTAGACCTTCGCCTTACTTCCACCTCCTAGAGTATTCTTTCAATGTGTTATCATCTCTCCTTTGGATAAGACATTGAATAAATGCTTATATTTGACAATGTATATTAGCGAACTGGTTTTTAAGTGGTTTTATCTGCTATTCTGCCCCTACCCTGGGTACTAGAGCCTGGGTAACAAGTATTCTGCCCCCAATTTGCTGCTATTTAAAGGGGCTCCATCGTCAAAATGTAAACAAAACGTTTTTTTTTTTTTTTTTTTTTTTTTTTTTTTTTTACGGATTTGTTTACTGTTTGACGACGGAGCCCCTTTAAGG
This sequence comes from Aurelia aurita complex sp. Pacific, assembly GCA_004194395.1. Taxonomy (NCBI): domain Eukaryota; kingdom Metazoa; phylum Cnidaria; class Scyphozoa; order Semaeostomeae; family Ulmaridae; genus Aurelia; species Aurelia aurita complex sp. Pacific. Next base: position 138,016 of record REGL01000380.1, on the reverse strand, counting down.
AATTTCACTTTGACCGACCATTTTCGACGGTCTCTAAGCTCTGACTCACATCAATATTGCCTCACAATTCAAAATTTCAAGGGATTAACGATGTTGTTTTCCATCTTTTCAGGACTTTCCTGATTACCGATTATCAATCCTGTTTCGCATCCCAGCTCTTATTGATCTCGATGGCTCCCCAGCTCTTCCAGAGGAAAAGGTTTGCTTTCCTTTCATTCATAATTAGTTTCATTTCATTTTCATTTATTATATTTAAACACAAAAACCCTATCAGCTATAAAAGAACTATTCCTATACAAAATAAACATCTATTTACAAATAGAATATTACAAATTTGCTGATCTTCCTTGGGATCGTGCTTCGGGGAGGATGCTAATTGTTTAGAAATTCCTTCAGTTTCCTTTTGAATCTAATTGTGGAACTCATTCTGATTTCTAATGGGATTTCATTCCACGTCTTAGCACCAGAGTAGAAAAACTGCTTTTGGAGAATTTTAGTTCAACCGAACATTTTTTTCTTTCAAAATATTATGAGCTTTCTTCCTGACGAATGGAACATGTACGAGGCTTTTTTTGGAATCTGATGGCATCGTTGGAGATGAGTAAAGCACAAAAATCCGAAAAACCAAACACAAATCAGGAGGATATTTTAACATTTGACTTTTCTAGGGACTTTCTGACAATTTGCCATAATTTTTTGAAATGTTTAAATTGACCTCTTTCTGTTTTAATATATGTTCTCACGAGGAACGATTTATTTTGGAAATAACTGTTTAGAGTATTTCGTACGACCTGGTTTTCACAATCGGGTCTTACGAAATACTAAATATGATCCACAATCGCGGACATAACTCTTGAGACACTTTGCTTTTTGGACGCCCGTGCGTATTGTTCTGTGTGAGAAGAGTCCCGAAGAGTTGATCAAGAGTTTTAGGCCCTTTCTCGTTCATTTTGCAACCATTGAGTTGTTGTAAAGTTGAATTTACCTATATTTGAAGTGCTCTTAAGAAGACGAGAAAAATCACAAAAATACTTTAATCTTTTAGCTTTTAACTAGAATTTGAATCATTCAAATCCATGAAGTACTTGTGGTGCTACGAATTTTTCAAAGTGGGAAGGTTTTTCCGGCTCATCCGGTATTTCTCTAGACAGCAATGCTACAGCTTATCATAAGATTATTCGACATCTTTATTTCGAGAGTAATTTCTTTCTCCAAATATAGATTAATCCAAAGCATGAAAAATGTCTTTCATTCTCACTTCAGGTAGCATCACAGAATCTTTTTAAACCAACGAGAAAGATCGAGGCTGCAAGGAATCATATGGTTAATTTACTGCGTTCATATCAACAACCGATTCGCCTTTATAACAGGTAAAATGTTTTTATAAACACAAGGACAGATAATGTTACAATTGGATCCGCTAGTTTTGATTGGTACAAAATGATCAGCGATTACTAAAATGACGGGCGTTTCTATGCCTGGTCAACGAGGACAGATTTTGTAATATGATAGCATCAGTTACTTTTGAATGACACCTCAATTCAAAGCGATTAGCGACTGCAGACAAAGGAAATTCTCTAAACCAATTGTTCAAAGCAAACAAACAACGCCGCAAAAGTTGCCCCGAAACCAGTAGGGCAAACTCTCGCCTTGTGCACGCGAAGGGTGGTTTTTAAGAGAAGTTATGTGCTTATAATGAAAGAAAAAGGGTAAATCTAAAGATCTGCCTGGCGGATTTTGTTTATTTGATTCAGGAGCTTTTTGGTAATTGTTTCATTTGAGCCCTAAATTTTCGAGAATTGATAGGCCTTCTGCTCGGCTTCTGAGTCAAATAAGCAGAATCTACCAGACAGAACTTTAGATTTACCCCTCTTCCACCGTTATAAGCACCTAACGTTTCTTGAAAACCACCTTTTGCGTGCACAAGGCAAGAGTTTGCCCTCCTGGTTTCGGGGCAACATTTGCGGCTTTGTGTATGTTCTGAATTGTTGGTTAAGATAATTTCCTTTGTCTGCAATCGCTAATGGCTTTGAATTCAGGTGTCAACAAAAGCAACTCATGCTTTTACATAATTAATTGGTTTCTTTATTTGTTGAATTCTAATTTCAGCACCCTTTCAAGCATCGATACACCATATCCAATGTTGATTCTCACTGGACCATCAGGCTCGGGCAAAAGAACACTTGTGAAGAGGCTTTGTCAAGATTTCCCAAGCTTCTTCGGCCATGGGTAAGTGGTAACATATCTATAATCAATCAAATGGTAGAGAGGTTAGACTATAGAAATATTTTAACAATATCATTATAACAATATAATATTTTAGCATCGTAAAGATTTTGAAACAGCTTGTTTTCTGCTTGAAATTTGTTTCAAACGTTGCTTATAATGTCGATATAAAGTGGTGTGATGTCGTCAATTGGTTTATTTTTTATTCTTATTGGTTGATTCGTTCTTATTTCACGAAAGCGAGACTTTACTCAATCCCAGCCCTCAGCCCTCAGCCCTGGGGGCTGACAGGCCCTGGCAAGTGAGGGTGAAATCCCATATAAATACTGGCTGAAATTAGCCTTGTCTTTCAGCCCCAGGTCTGGCAGGTGAAATGTATTCCCTCATATAAACAGATCCTAACTGAAAAAATTCTTACTGGCTTTGTTTTATTCATGACAGGGTTTCTTTTACGACGAGAGGTCTTCGAGAAAAGGAAACCGTTCCAAAAGAGCATGAGGTTGATGGAGTGGATTATAATTTCGTTACTAAAGATCATTTTGAAAGGGAAGCCATGGCTGTAAGTAACCAGACTCATTCAATTAATTGTATAGGTGCTGAATTTCATCTTTCTGAGGGCCTGAGAGGTACTTGACTTTAGGGGGGTACTTGACTTTAATAAGTACAGGGATGTACACTCCAAGAAATAATTTTTTCGTCCGGCTGCAGAATTTTCCCTCCGATTCCAAACGTAACAAATGCACCGAAAGACAATGAAATAACAACAATTTCTAACAAAATACCCTTTTGACAACAACTGGCTTCTGAATATTGCCTTCTTAAAATGCCCGGCGTAATACAAAAAGGCGAAAATGATACCCGGAAAGAAGTGCAGTGCACATCCCATCAACGAAAGATACTAAGAACCGCCCCCCCCAAGCCTAGGACAGATGAAATGCTTGGTACACATGAAATGATATTCATCTACCTTAATGGCAGTTAAAGCACGACCCCTAAAGAGAGTAGCCCATTAGGTTTCTAAATATTTTCTGTAATTATATAATTAGTTTATTTATTGTTCGTAGTAGCTGACAGGGCATCGTGCCTAAATATTTATGATATGATATATAAGACGGGAGAAAATCTGATAGCAAGTCTCTGACGAGAATTCTGAATAATCCACTAAATATTCCCCTAAAAATATGCATTGGGTAACGAAACACCAAAGACAGATACAAATAGATGGAATAAGAGCTTCATGGATGAAAGAGACCAGGTGGTAATTGTTGAAGCACGATTTCGAATATTGTAGCTGTGACATTTGGGGTCCCACAAGGTTGTGTCATAAGCCCCTGCCTTTTCATTCTGTACATAAGTGATTTGCCAGAAAGCTACCTAACTAACAGGATTTCTAGCATTTTGTTTTGTTCTTTATTATGCCTGCCTGTCCACAGGTAGACTTGCCCCAAACCTACCTCTTCAGTCCGTCTTACCATGGGCGATAGGACACCAAGTGTGTGAAAGTTCTTTGTAACGAGCCACCTTAACGTTTTATTGTTAGCCACCTTAACCACTTGTTTTTGTGTGTTTTTACCTATTTTCACTTGGTAGTGAGCCACCTTATCGCTGTTTCGTCATTTTGAAATTTTCGGTAGTGAGCCGCCTTAAGTGCAGATCCACCTTAACCGTACGAAACAGCGATAAGGTGGCTCACTACCAAGTGAAAATAGGTAAAAACACACAAAAAACAATTGGTTAAGGTGGCTAACAATAAAACGTTAAGGTGGCTCGCTACAAAAGACTTTCACACACTTGGTGTCCTATCGCCCATGGTCTTACCGTTCCCTTTACGGCGTTGGAATGGCGGATCCAGGAAATGGCGGATCCAGGAACTACCGTAAAGGGAACGGTAAGACGGACTGAAGAGATATACTTGGGGCAAGTCTAGTCCACAGGTTACAGGATTTTACGTTGTTGAATGATGCATCGACGATCTATTTGCTGCAGAGCCGCTATGTGTCATGATATTCTCATTCAATGGCGATTCCTCTATGTTTCTCCCTGAAAGGCAGCAAAGAAAGTTCTACACTGAGCGTTCATTGAATGAAGGACTAATTGCTGATGCCATTCAGTAATTTCTGTATTTATCTTACGTGCGATTTGTTTAATCCTTAGGGTAAATTCATCGAAACGTGCACTATTTACAACAATGACTTTGGAATCAGCAGAGAAAGTGTGGAATCGATTGCAAAGGAAGGATTGGCCTGTGTATTCCATATGGAGATAGAGGTAAATAAACCTTTTTATAAATTTGAACTGAAACAAATTTAACAGCTGGAAATGTCATAGTTTTTAATCAGGCCATAGACATCGACAGTCAAACTCTAAAGTAACTGAAAGGGGCTCCGTCGTCAAACAGTAAACAGTTCCATAAATTATCCATCGTTCATCCATTGTTCTCTGCAGTTTGTTTGGTGGCTTCACCTAAGCCACCAAAAAGCGTTAAAATCCATTTATATCCGAGCAATCGTAGAAGATATGAATGCTTGGTTTGTTCCTAAGTAAAGTACAATGATTAATGCCCAAACAGCAACTTTCATTTTGAAAAAATACGAAAATCCTGTGTGATATCACCTTTCAAAAACTGCAAAAATCATCGTTTTGTTTACATTTTGACGACGGAGCCCCTTTAAGATACCTAACATTCCCTACATTTTCCAAGTAAGCACTTTATATTTTGAAAAAAACACCTAGCGCAAGACAATGCTCACATAAATGCTATTTTTTCAGAGTCCGCCTGTCGAGCTTGCAAAAATTGGGTTAAAGTGGATGAGTTGGTGTAGACTTCAACGTATTATCGAGCTTCCATTTATTGACATAATGACATCACAAACCGAAGAATGAGTTGAATAATTTAGCATCCAAAATATTGATGAGCCTTTTTTTCTTTAGGGTGTGATGATCCTGAAGAACACACACTTTGAACCAAGATATGTGCTGCTTTTACCAGAGACCCGTGAGGTGAGTTTAAAGGCATTGAGTCATGTTAAGTAAACTGCGTATACCCAAACTGCAATAATCTGCTGACTCATGTTTTTCAGTAGCGAACAACAAGAGCAGATTTTGTAATACAATAGCAACAGTTGCGTTTGATTGACACCTCAATTCAAAGCGATTAGCGGCTGCAGACAAAGGAAATTCTCTCAACCAGTAATTCAAAACAAACAAAGCCGCAAAAGTTTCCCCAAAACTGGTAGGGCAAACTCTCGCCTTGTGCAAGCGAAAGATGGTTTTTAAGGGAAGTTATGTGCTTATAGCGAAAGAAGAAGGGTAAATCTAAAGTTCTGTCGCTTAGATTATGTTTATTTGATTTAGGAGCTGTTTTGTAATCGTTTCATTTTAAGCCCTAAAGGCACGAGAATTACAATGCCTTCTGCTCCGCTCCTGAATCAAATAAATATAATCTAAGCGACAGAACTTTAGATTTACCCTTCTTCTTTCGCTAGAAGCAAATAACTTCCCTTAAAAACCATCTTTCGCTTGCACAAGGCGAGAGTTTGCCCTACCAGTTTTGGGGAAACTTTTGCGGCTTTGTTTGTTTTGAATTATTGGTTGAGAGAATTTCCTTTGTCTGCAGCCGCTAATCGCTTTGAATTGAGGTGTCAATCGAACGCAACCTTTGCTATTGTATTACAAAATCTGCTCTTGTTGTAGCGAACATGATTAGCAAACGTTCATGTGAAGTGAAACTGATCACATGCGACGCATTGTGCAACACCAGGTTCTTTTAATTTGATAGGGGTGATGACTGATCTTTATCACATGGGTCACATGATACAAAGCAAAGCAGCTCTATTTATCATGACTCAATGCCTTCAAGATCTTGCACGCCGTAAATCCGAATGGCTTTTTATCAGATACATTTTGTGAACTGGTTGATGAGAGAGATAAGCCCTTCCATCTCAGTCCGATTCCGTGTAAACGCAAAATATTTTGGGATCGGTCCCGTGTAAACACAAGCAGCATAGGACTGGATTGCTAGAAAATTTGATCAAAGATTTTGGGCCTGTTTTCAAAGATTTGAGATGAATCCTTTTCTAAAATATCCTGTGATTTTTTTTTATTTTTTTATATCAAGTACTAAGAAAAAAACTACAATGCAATAATCTGAGTCAATCATAGTGGGAAAAGACACATGGTCATCTAGTCCCCACTATGAATGACTCTTACAATAAATATAAACAATAATCTGAAAATTTAACTATCAAAAGAACAACACCATACCACACCATACCACACCATACCACATCAAAAGACGTTTCACTATACTAGAGTGCAATGAAAAATCACGTCGAGCAAAGCTCCTTCTAGACTGATGACATTCGTAAGTTTTGCTCCACTGAATTGAATTTGATTGTAATTTTACAACGATATGATCGATTTTCACAAACTAATTTGTTTTATCTAAGTTGATATGTTAGTTGACAGATTTCAGATTTACAGCGGGGATGGCTGGATGGTAGCACGCTTGACTTACAATCTGAAGATTGGTGGTTCGAGTCCTCGCCCTGCCGAACCTGCTACAAAGTGTGAGGAGAGTCGCCAACTCTCTGTAATTCCAGGCTAAATGAATCACGAGGTGTGGTCACATCGAGAGGAAGGACCAGGACGCTGCTTCGATAAGCTCAGCTTCTCAGCGTCCTAAAATTACCTTCGGATGCTAGGTAGAAATGTATTCAAATAAAAATATGTTAGCTACACAAGAATTATCAATTTGTTGGAATCTGGTAAATGGTTTAAGAGCTACAAACTTTCAAACGTCCAGATATGTTTTCAGCATAGGTTCCAAATCTTTATCTCAGCATAAAAAGGTGGGTGTAAAATTTAATGAACTATTTCTTCTGATTGAATGGCTTGAAAGAAATTTTAGCTACTTATCTATAATTCTACCGTTGGATTTTTCGGAAATTTTGAATATTTTTGGAAATTACAGCGTATCTTATATTTCAACTCATTTGAGGATGTGACGTCATCAAATTTCTAAATCATAAACCAGATGAGCGAGAGACTTTTGCTTGATACCATATTGTAGGCATTCATAAACTATGGGTTTCTTCGAAATTATTTCATGTTACATCAAACGGTTTAGAAATTACAATGGCTTCAAGTGTTTTTTCAAATTTTTCTTGGAGTCTTGAAAAAGAAGAAAAACATTGTAATTCTGAAAATATTGAAGATTTCAGAAAATTCCAACGGTAGAATTATAGAGAATTAGCTAAAGTTGCTTTGAAGTCATGCAGTTCAAAGAAATAGGTAACTCAATTTTACACCAGCATTTTTAAAGATTTGGAACCTATGCTTATTTTTTCACTTATCCAATATCTATAAAAATCGTTTCAAATCCGCCATTTGTAGGTTCATGAAGAACGCATGAAATCAAGAAAATGTTACAACGACAACTACATCAACCAAGCCTTGGAGAGAGTTACATTATATGAAGATATGAATCGAACTCATCCGGGATATTTTGATATGACAATCTGCTGTGGTATGCCTTTGTTCATTGTATTTATTCATTGTTTAAAGGCGAATAATGGCATTGAGCTCTCCTCCGTTCAAGCTGTTGTGTATGTTATAAAACCGCTCTTTTCTGACTTTGTTAGGGAGTTTTTCGAGAAGTTCCTCTCGAAGTTCTTGGTTGAGAAATGCCACAAAAGGGGCCTAAAAACGTCAGATCAAATCGCACAGAATCCCCTTACACAGATTAATGAAAAATTGCATTTCCTCTCCCTTAGAGTTGAAAACTTAAGGTTTAACTAAATTCTTTCACGGCTTGGAAAATGTTCTTCAAATTCATTTCAGTTATTTTTTTCGCGCATTGGCCACACAGTTCACAATTTGATTGACCCTTTCATTTCAGACGATTTGGACGAATCGTACCGACAATTGAAGCGGATCGTTTTAGAATATCTTGGCTTGAGCCCAGTTGGCTCGATTGCATCCAACCTGACACCAAACACGCATGAGTCCGGCTTGTCTGATTTATCCACCACTGACGTCACTCACTCGGCAAGCATAACATTTGAGAAAGAGGCCTCAAATTCTGGGTCGCCTGTGAAGCTATGGCGAATAACACGTCCTTCTTCGCAAGCATGTGAATCCAGAAGTCATCATTCTAGAATGACTGAATCAGTAAGATCACCTGTGGTAAGAACTGCAAACTTTATTCCTACTTCTTTGTCTTCTTTGAAGAGCCATTTTCATAATAATAATCTATTTTGTGTAAACTTGGTAGTATACGTCTATGCACATCAAAATAATTTGCATTGATTAATACAAACTATCTATTGGGTGTCCCAAAATGATGTATTATCGTTTGATTGCTTATATCTCCATAACCAATGAACCGATTTTCAAAAACTTTATTTTATCCGATTGCCGAAAGGCTAAATTGTTTTAAGGATGTTGAATGTGGTTTAGGCCGATTTCTTCATGTCGAAAAGAAGATCGATAAAGCTGCTCAAATTCAAGCCTTAGATAGCATGAAAAAGAAACGGCGTTCTTTGCCAGTCAGCATTTTAGATGTGATGCAAAAGGCTGAACTTATATGTCGTTCCGAGAACATATGGCGTTCAGAGAATACGAATTCAGTTAATACTGAGTTCAAAGAATACGAATATGAGTTCAGCCTTTTGTATCACATCTAAAATTTTAACTGAAAAAATAGGCCGTTTCTTTCTCATGCCATCTAAGGCTTGAATTTGAGCAAGTTTATCGATCTTCTTCTCGACATTGAGCCTTTGGCAATCAAATAAAACACAGTTTTTGAAAATCGGTTCATTGGTTATGGACATGTAAGCAATCAAACAATAATACATTATTTTGGGACACCCGGTACATAAAGTACAAAAGCAACTTAATTGCAATTCAAACTATTTACATATCTATTTACAAACTCTGCAGGTTTCGTTTGAAAGGGAGGACACTGTCACAGCTCTTTACCACATCAGATATGCTATTCCAAAGGTAGCTGCCTCTGTATGTAATGGAATTTGCCTCATGAGTTATCGTATGGAATTTTGGTATCTGTATGAGATCCTTATTGCGAAAGTTGTAATTCGATTGCTTCCTCTCAAATAGTTCCCACATAAATTCCCACATCACCTAGGGTCCTTTACGAGCAGACTGCTATTCCAGACTGTCTGAAAAACAAGGACAGATAATGTACAATGGAACTCGCTACTTTTTATTGACACCTAGATACAAAGCAATCTGTGATTGCAGACAAAGGGAATTCCATGCTCAGTTGGTCAAGACATAAACAAAAACAAAGCAAGCCGCAAAAATTGCCCTGAAACCCGGGTCGCTAGCTCGCTCGTTGTGCATTCCAGAAATGGTTTTTAAGAGCAAATATGAGCACATATCGAAAGAAGAAGGATATATCTGCACATCTGCCTCGGGCATTTTATTCATTTTGTGCAAAAGCCAATTGGGAAGGGGATTCAATTCTCGTACTTTTTAGGTGTAATTAAAACACTTACTGCTCAGCTTCTGTACGAAAAAAAATAAAATGCCCGGGGCAGAAGTTTAGATATATCCTTCTTCTTTCGATATGTGCTAATGTTTGCTCTTAAAAACCATTTCTTGAATGCACAACGAGCGAGCTAGCGTCATGTCCTCGTCATTTTTTCTAAATTTGATCTTATTCTTCTGTCGAATAGGAGGCTGCCTCGATCCAGCGTAGATATATGAAGATGCAAGCTGCAACCGTTGGAATTACGTCAACCTCGCAGCATCAGTTAGCCAGATTACGGTAAATCCAGTTCTTTGATTTTCGTTTTCTTCATAAGAGATATATTGCTGATAAGTAATGGGTGTAAACAAATGATTTGTGGTACAAATTTGAAAATAGCCTTAAATAACGGACTCGTTGTACTAAACCCATATACGCAACAAAACATGGTAATCTGTAGAAAGAAGACTGTTAACTCCTGTAACAGAACAACAACGAAAATAAACCTGTAACTAGAGAGAAAACTGTTGAATCCTGTAAGAGAAAAACGAGTTAATCTTAAA
>REGL01000380.1:98673-108918 GCA_004194395.1 Aurelia aurita complex sp. Pacific | reverse complement strand
CTAACGCTCGTGTAAGAGATTATAATTGTCGATTTCTGAATCTCCAAATCACCACAACAGACTGCAGTAAAGTCGAATTTTTACTACTGGGTGAGACAAAGAAGTTCGCACTTTTGACCAAAATTCATAGCATAAAAAGTACGGTTTTGCGACTAAGGATTTTTCGTAAAATCAAATTCACTTACACCGGTGTGTCTACTAACGCTCATGCAACAGGTTATAATTGTCGATTTCTAAATCCCAAGATCGTTAACGCTCGTACAGCAGATTATAACGGAACGATTCCTAAATCCCCATATCACTAAAATAGATTGTCTCTGTATCAATTCATGCCTGGTCTTTAGAAAATTTGATCGAAGTTTTTGATCGTTCTCAATGTTTTCAAAACCGAAAATGTTTAGGAACTCGATGAGAATTTACAAAAATATCTAGGATCTGATTCTGGATCTTAGGTAAAGATTAAGTCATAAATTTTCAAAATAGGTCCAGTGTACGATTTATCTTGGCCTGTCAAACATAGATAGGTTTTTTTGGAGCACACTCGGTATTTTCGGGGCTCACAAAAATGTGACAAAAATCACAAAGGATCGTGGTCTTTCGGTTATCAAATTCGATTCATTCAAATCCATCCAATGCTGTTGGTGCTATGAATATTAAAAAGTGGGAACTTTTTTGGCTCTCAGTCTGTTAATTCTCCAGAGAATGCGCTCAAATGGAAAGCGGACAAATTGTTTCAACCTTGAAGCCTTTTTCCATCCACAAGGCAGACATTTCTTCAGGAAACAATGTTCATCACGCTGTTTCTTGCGCGACAAAAGCAGATTTTTTGTTCATGCCTCTATCAAGGGATCTCTTTCCTGAATCAAATCTTCCTTAGGCAATTTCTGTTCTCAGGACAATATCCAGAAATGCTCCCTTCATTCTCGATGAGAAATACCATCTTTATGGACCTGTTGTGACCTGATCATCTATACATAGGAATCAGTTGTCGTACATAACCGAATGCTCGTGGCCCATGGCCGAAACGGTCAAAGCCTCATTTTCATGGACCAATCAGACGGCTAAAAAGCGAAGAAGACAAAAGAAACCCCTGAAGATTTTCTAAATGTTACCTACCTTTATAAAACGCAACCAGGACAAAAAACTGCTTGAAATTTCCCGAATTTTTTTTAAGAAATCTACTCTCCAGATGAATTGAAATGGGTAAAACAAACCTTTAAAACCTTTAGCCGATTAGGTTTATTGATCCCTGGACTTGAATTTGGTGTAAAAAAAGCCCTTAGCTGAATTTGTTTATCAATGAACCTTGGGCTACTTTGGATTTCATCCTTAAGCGACATTCAGAACATTGTGGAAGCTACTTTTTTGCGATGTGAGGACAGACTTTGGGAAAAATGCGGTCAATATATCATGGGTAGGCGATTAACGTTAATCGTTTTGCATTGTACAACGCGCAGAACTTTTGATCAGCACAATCGAATCACACGACCAGTTGTAAGTTTTGTTGAATTTATTATTTGCGATTTTATCATGTTCATGTTTTTTAGAAATTACATCAAGATCAGTTCCCTTACATGTGTTACGACTTTCGTATGAAATCCTTAAATTTTCTATGAATTTATACATGCATGTAAGGCTAGGCTGGGAAATAAAAGCATGCTTTGCATGCAGAAGTGTTTTTAAAAACATTTTAATTAGAGGCAGGGAAATTTCTCAAACGATCTCAGGTCTGGCTAACCTTTGATTTTATGCTGGATTTTACTAAATCGACCATGGAGATTCAAGATAGACTTGAAAACAATTTTGATTTTCACGAGAAGTCAGCCTCGTCCCCAGGGCCTTTTGTCATATTGGGACGGAGACGAAAAGTTACAAAAAGTGAAAAGTGACAGTCTCCGTCCCAATATGACAAAAGGCCCTGGTGACGAGGTTAACCTAGACTTGCCCCAAGTCTATTTCGTCAAAAAATTTCGTCAAAAAATTTCGTCAAAAAAATTGAAGGGAAAAGTGAAAAGCGAACAACTTGTGCTCAATGTGGGCTGCCGCTCTGTCACGTATCATTCCAATGTTGTTCTCTTTGCTGTAAGCAGATAGACTTGTTACAGTTGATGAAATAGACTTGAGGCAAGTTTAAGGTTAACCAGAAGTGTAGACTTGCTCCATGTCTACTCCGTGGTCTGTCAGCGCTAAAGTAATATATTTACCTCTGCGGAGGCGTACGTTAGATGCGTACGGTAGAATCACCTCTAATCTACGCATCCGCAGAGGTAAATATATTACTTAAGCGCTGACAGAGCACGGAGTAGACTTGGAGCAAGTCTACCAGAAGTGTCTATTTTTGATGGCGTCCAGCAACTAACACTTTTCAGAACAAGTGTGGCTATACCTCTTGCAGGTTAAGTTTGATATGATTAAATATACTGCAGTTAGACTGTATTTGATTAGAGCTTTCGAATGATGAATCGTTTTTTGGATTTCGACGAAATCAGCAAAAGTTTTATTATGTCATCAATCCTATGACGTCTTAAATCAAGGGCGCCTACCTTGTAGGAAGTGTGTTTATTCCCGGTACTGTACGCGTAGTAATTGGTGTCCTATGACCCAGTCCTGTTAATCTGTGTATATCATAAGAATTTTTTTTTTTTTTTTTTTTTTTTTTTGACCAATCAAAAATCACGCTGTCTGATTCCCTGTGGCCAGATCGTATAACCGTTGATATCGTGTTACATAAATAAAGGAATTTGAAACCACAAAGTTATTCATACGTCATCTTGGCCTTGAGAGGACTGACGCTGTGTACTGCTTGGTCATGGTACGGTTCTAGGACACTCTCTGTACTGGGTCACAGGACACCAGTTACTCTACAGTACTGGGAATAAACACACTTCCTACAAGGTAGGCGCCCTTGGGTCAACCGGAAAAACAATAAGTAAATCTCAGATGTTTTGCCACGTCGCAACACATTGCTTTGCAAACATTCACTGTGCTTTTGACACGCTCGTGGCAAGCAAAGCTTTGTGAAATGAAAATATGAAAGTACGAAGAACAGAAGGATGTACTTACTGATAGAATTTAACTTCTTCTTGAAAATGAAGAAGTCTGCTGTCAACAAATTCTTATTCTACTCAGACATCATAAGGTTTCGGAGCATGTCATTTGCCCATTGTTTGGAACATGGGCAACACAACACATAGTTACTGACTTCATAAAAAAATGGACACTTTAGGCGAAAATTGAAGATATTTCCAACTTTATTTTTCTCGATGGTCGATTTAGTAAAAATCAAGTTGAAAATCAACGGTTAGGCAAATCCTTAGATTGTCGGAGAAATGTCCCTGCCTGTTATCATCAATTCCGATCTTGGGAATTTGTTTTATGAATTTTCCAACGAAATCTCTTGCTTTTACAATACTTGTAAGACTGTCCGTTGAAACTTGTTAAAGGTGATCTGAAGCGAAAATTGTTTTTGATGCAAATGAAGAGCACTGTTGACTAATAAAGTATGTCGTTTAAACTTTTTCGATACCTTGTTTCATTTTCGAGATATCCACTGTTTTTTATGATTGGCTGATGACGTCATTTTGTGTGCAAAAAGTAAAGCAAGTATACAAGGTTGACTATGTTTCCAAAAGGAAGTCGATTCAAAGAACTTTTCTTCAGTTGAAATGTCTTAGTAAACATCATATCGATCATGAGACAATTTCTATGACATTTATTCAGAGTACTTTAAATGTCTCCTCAACGTAATCTTTCACAGATCAGATAACAGCTATATTTCCATATACAGTAAAAACCCGCATATAAGAACCACCCACTTCTAAGAAGCTAAGGCCTAAAATGTTCTAATTTTACCCCATTGCAGAAGAACCTTTTCATCCTGAAATTCAACAAAGGTTCTTATCTTAAAAAAAGTTAAATGTAAACTACTGGTTGGTAATATATGATAACATGTTTTAAGAATTTAGCCAAATACTTAAGTTGATACAAATGATATGTAAAAAATTCTTTGCATGAATGGATTTGACAGAGATAAAGCTAGGTAGATATGGTTGTTCTTTATAAAATTGTGTCATGATAGTGAGTATATGCGAAAACCTTATTTTCATATATTTGGCCTAAATTCCTGAAGATCTGTAATTAATTCTTTTGATAAGAACCTATTTAAGATCCTTGCATCCTGTTTTCAAGAATAGTATCATATGCATAAGAACCTAAACAGGGTGATTTCAAAATGTAAGGTTCTTATATGCGGGTGTTACTGTACCATGGTAGTAGTTTGCAGACAAAATGACGTCATCAGCAGATACTTAAATCAGTGGATAACATGACAACGAAATGAGATATCAAAGAAATCTAAAAAGATTCGTTATCATTCGACAGTGATGTTCATTTGCATCAATAAAGGTTTTCGCTTCAGGTCACCTTTAAGATGTTCTGCAAGATAGCTCATGATCGCAATAAGCAACAGTTTTCACCTGCTTTTCTCAGCATCTTTTTATGAAAATTCACGAAGCACTGTTCACAAAGTTGGTCCTGAAACAAAATTAAGCTGATTTGGCTTGCAGCTTTTAAATAAAACATATCATCATCATCATCATCATCAGCATTTATCTATTTACAAAGTAGGCTAAACAATAACAAAAATTACCTATTTACATAATTTACAAATCTAGTCTAAAAATAGTATATGTTTATGTAAAATGACTCTAATTACAGGAACTTCAGTATCCTGTTATGAACCCAACCTGTGGTACATATGTTTTTTACAAAGCCTACAGTTGCATTTATAACCATTCCAGCACCTTATTTGCTTTTTAAAATTGGAAGGGTGCTGGAGTCTTTTATCTCGTGTGGTAGCAGCTGCCACATTCTATTTCCAAGGATCATACTATCGACATCAACTTGTTCTCCTCTCCGTATTTTCTTGAGATTTTCTTTGATTTCATGCGCTATGACACAAGACAGTAAATTTTAAACCTGAGTTCCCTTACAGATTGTAAATGAAAACTGCTATCGGAATATTTCGCGATTTATCCCCTTGGAATCACAGAAAATCTGCTGAAAATACAGAGAAGTTGATTTCGCAGGTTACAATAAGCTCGGGCCTTATTCTGATTTGCAAAATATTTCGATTGCATTTTTTATTTACGATCTGGAAGGGAGCGTGGGTTTAATTAAAGTATGCTGTTTTGTGTTCTAGCGCTTGCAATCAAAGAACATCTGCTGAAAATAAGGAAAGAGTGTCGATTTCGCAAAGTTCACAATTTCTTTATTTTGCAATTTCACAAATTACAGTAAGCCGCTGAAAACACAGCCAGTCAGTCTAATTTGCTGTTTCCAAGACGTAGCCGCAACTGTGGCAAAATTGCTTATGACGTTAGTCACAGTGGCACGTTCTAATTATTATTATCATTAACCTATTTAAAGGCATTGAGTCCATATAAATAGCTGAGCATTAATGCTATCCTGAATTTTGCTGACAACTCGCTGACGGCCCTTTGTTATCGCACAATAGTGCTAAAGTCATTAGCAGTGGAGACTAAAGGCTTCTTAATCCTAGCTTAATCATTACGGCATTGTGCGCCCAAATTAAAAACTTCTTTCTCGTCAATTATGGTTACACTGAACCCCCCTCCCCCCCCTTACCGAACGCGTTCGAAGGGGTCCAGATGGCATAAAATNCTAACCCATAGAAATTCCTAATGATCAGCCTTCCTTTGTTTCAAGTGCAAAGATCCACAAAGACATCCGTTGTGTTGAGCTAACTTTGTTGCAGCCAATCAGATACGTGACAGACTGCCTTTAATTAAAGTATGCTGTTTTGTGTTCTAGCCGCTTGCAATCAAAGAACATCTGCTGAAAATAAGGAAAAAGTGTCGATTTCGCAAATTTCACAATTTCTTTATTTTGCAATTTCACAAATTACAGTAAGCCACTGAAAACACAGTCAGTCAGTCTAATTTGCTGTTTCCAAGACGTAGCCGCAACTGTGGCAAAATTGCTTATCACGTTAGTCACAGTGGCACGTTCTAATTATTATTATCATTAACCTATTTAAAGGCATTGAGTCCATATAAATAGCTGAGCATTAATGCTATCCTGAATTTTGCTGACAACTCGCTGACGGCCCTTTGTTATCGCACAATAGTGCTAAAGTCATTAGCAGTGGAGACTAAAGGCTTCTTAATCCTAGCTTAATCATTACGGCATTGTGCGCCCAAATTAAAAACTTCTTTCTCGTCAATTATGGTTACACTGAACCCCCCTCCCCCCCCTTACCGAACGCGTTCGAAGGGGTCCAGATGGCATAAAATTTGGTATCTCTAAATTTGAAGCAAACAATTAATAGGATTCCAATTGCAAAATTCCCTTTACTGGACTTGAAACTCGAAAGTTTTCGTACAAACTTAAATTCTGCTTTTTAAAGATTTTCAGTTCATGCCAAATTTCCGAAAGGTATGCTTCAATGTAGCGAGCTAGGTGCCAGATGCCCGGACTAAACCTGTGCGTCAATCCGCTATAGTTGGAGATTGAAAATGGTTTTAATATTGACATCTGCTATCTCGAACACAACTTATCTCAAAATTTCATGAAATGAACGAGGTTCTTTTTCCCCTACGTTTACAATGCATATGATTCTGCACAGAGGTTATCTTCATGACTGCTCGTTGTCTCCAATTAAATGACCGCGAATAGCAACAATTGAAACGTTCTGCAGGGTTCTGCACAATTAATTTTGCGTTATCTTAAATTTCACATGACATCTAATTTGAGACGGATGCACCAATAGTTTCGTGCACGAACTAAGGCCTCAAATAGGCAAACTAGGGGAAAAGACTCTTAATGTTTTGCTTATCTCAAATCATTTTTGAATGGATTTGTACGCAGCAGGCTTACATATGGGTGCCATGCATGGCGACCAACACAAGCAGAACTTTCCAAACTGAATGCAACTTATAACAAATTCCTACGATACGAAGCATGATATGGAATGGATTTAAAAGAAAGCAGAACCATTGTAATGATAACGATGAAGATACTACAGAGATAGATTGGTCATATAAAATAACTAACGAAAAACTCTACGAAATAACTAATACAGTCGATATAACCACCTATTATGAAAAACAACAGAAACAATGGGTAGCACATGTCATCCGGAGAGAGAACGACCACCCCTGTAAGATGTTGACCTTCCACACAAACAAGATCAAAAGAAGAGGCCGAAAAGTACCTTCTATACTAGAAAAAACCATATTGTCAAGTAACATAAGTAAAGGACAATTCCTGTCTGACTGCTTCAAGAAAGGATGAAAAAAGTAACTCTTGATGAAAGATCAACTGAAACAGTGACACTGTAACAGTCAATGATTGCCAATTGCTTCCAAATTTGGAAGCGGCTAATTCTAATTATTATTATTATCATTATTATTATTATCATCCTCATTTGACATAAAGGTCAAAATATTGCCTTTCAGGCGACTCTTGTCCTCATACAAGGCGCTTGATTTTCTATCGAAGGCAACTTTAGCAGCAACACTCATCTCTCTGAATTTAGCTAAAATAGCATCAACAATCATTTGGGGTTAATATTCAGATATTCTATGCTTGCTTAGCTCAGGACGGACTTTGTAATCATCCAAAAGGATCTTATGTTTTGCTCCTGGCAGAGCCTTGTTTACTCAGTTTTACGAAGCCCTCAAACATATACAACATATTTGGTGCCGTGACCCGGGAGCAAACTAGAGATTCTATTAATTACTCTTGAAGATTAGCCATGTCCAGCTAATGCTCAGTTTCCATTGAAAATTCAATATATGAATTTATCGTAAGAACCAAAAACGCCTCAATAGACATCATTTCCGGATTAATTCGAAGTTTCATTCATTCATGTCATTGTTTAATTCATTCCTTCGATTAATAATTCATTTCTTACATACTTATACATGACTTCCAATCCGATTATTAATATAAAGTCAAGAAAGTCTCCGTGAATTAAAGTGGTCATGTTGCAATCATAAATTGAGCTAAATGGACAGAAGACGACAGATGTTTTGCCCTACTTGATGGTCATTCCCCGAATTCTTTTCTTAATTAGAGTTGCGAAATCTAACGAGGAGGGATTCCTCCTGAAGTTATCGCATCATCTTAGTTAGCACTAGACTCAATTTCTTGTTGAGGAGACGAGATCGCTTTGTCCGAGGAAACGAACGTGTCCCCCCGTGGGAACACGATGACCTTGGGTCTTTTCCCGCTATGAGGGGCACAGTTGAATGTAAATATTAGAGTTGTAGTTGTTTTTAAGTTGATATAAAAAAAATTGTTTTCCTCGGGCGAAGCGTATCTTCCCATCACATTTTGACTGAACTGATAACGCTTTAACTAGACTCATTACATTTTCGATAGACTGATGGACGCTATAACTACGATTCATGGCCATACGCTCCAGAAACGGACATGGCTTAAATCACCTACTCTTTTTTTCTCAAAACCACCGACCCTTAATTGCCGCAAAAAGCGGCTTTCCTGAAGTGCAACACTGCAAAACAAGCTATCAGTACTCAGATGAATGTTTCTTCTCGCTATTAAAGCAAAATCTTCTACCTGCAAGTGATATTCTGCTTGTTTAGGAAAGCAAAAGGTCTCCTAGTACCTTATTTCGCTCGCTACTTCGAGATTTTGATCGTTGCGGCCGTTCAATCGAACGTGCGTTTGTTTGTCTTTGGCGGGAAGTTTAACTNGTTGATATAAAAAAAATTGTTTTCCTCGGGCGAAGCGTATCTTCCCATCACATTTTGACTGAACTGATAACGCTTTAACTAGACTCATTACATTTTCGATAGACTGATGGACGCTATAACTACGATTCATGGCCATACGCTCCAGAAACGGACACTGCTTAAATCACCTACTCTTTGTTTCTCAAATCCACCGACCCTAATTGCCGCAAAAAGCGGCTTTCCTGAAGTGCAACACTGCAAAACAAGCTATCAGTACTCAGATGAATGTTTCTTCTCGCTATTAAAGCAAAATCTTCTACCTGCAAGTGATATTCTGCTTGTTTAGGAAAGCAAAAGGTCTCCTAGTACCTTATTTCGCTCGCTACTTCGAGATTTTGATCGTTGCGGCCGTTCAATCGAACGTGCGTTTGTTTGTCTTTGGCGGGAAGTTTAACTTGAAGAAGAATCACCCAATCCGATCAAGTTATTTCCAGTTTTGCAATCTGATTGGTCGTGCCATTTTTTTGGTGAAACAACCAAATTAACCTGTAACTAGAAATATAAGATTAGTCAGTGAGTGCGGCGTTTTGGGCATTGAAAACAAACTGAACCCACATATCGGTAACGGGCCTTTCTCGCTTTGTTGGCATTACCAGATCCTCAGATCGATGGCTGTCATCCAACCACCAGTTATTTTCTTGCAGTCAGTTGACATCAAATGATCTATGCCCGTCTCCCTACCCCCGTCTCAAGAATACCATGTGTTCAGGTTTCTTGCAAACAAAACGTTTCACCCCCCCCCACATTAGCGTTACAGCAGAAAGTCCATAGAAATGGGAAAGACTCGTTTGAGGCACAGAATCGAGGTTGGATATTAATCTGGAAATCGCAATGTTTTAATTGAACCAGATATTTGATGCGGCTTCGCCGCAACAAGGGAGGTGACTGTTAAGTCCTGCGTGACAAACAACGAATCAACCTGAAACTTTGAAAGGAGAGAAAATAAGTTAATAGCTGCAATAAAGAGCAACGTTTACAATTTGGCAAATTGATGACGTAGTAACCTCAATACTAGTTAAAAATCAAAGGTGAACCTATGGGTAGCTCGTGGAACAAACTGGGATCCCAATTCCTATCAACAACTGAATTCATTACGATACGTAGCTATACGAATCGCGAATTGCGATGCAGGGTGAGATGTTAGCCCAGGGTAGGAAGGTGCAAAAGATATGTGACCAGTTGACTTTCAGGCCCCAGGGAACGAAAAAGCTATTGGGAAAGTTTGTCATATACTGTGTCAACTTCGTGTTTCCATGAGTGCATAACAAAAGCACGAGGACGCAAGAGTCTCTTTTTGTGAATTTGAGTTTGTTGCCACTCACAACAACAATGAACGTTTCATTGTTCCCACTACAGAACTGCATCCAGCTGGTTTTCCAAAAAATGAATGAGAAGTGAGAGTGAAAAGTTTCAATGGTTTTGTCCAAAGGATCAAGAATTTGCTTCACCTGGCTTGCAATACCCT
>REGL01000380.1:62232-73218 GCA_004194395.1 Aurelia aurita complex sp. Pacific | reverse complement strand
GATTTTGAGTAGTTAGAGTTTCTTTCAAGCTTGCAGGTTCCATACTAATCGAAAGTGGGGCTGGAAGAGAAACGCACAATATCCGGGATAGTAGAGTCATATTATTGTCATTATAATTTTATTAAAACACAGTAATATGTCTGAGCTGCACAAAGAAAAATACTAACGTAACGTAATAAACCTTGCAATAGATATAAACTAGTTATGTTAACGGGTGACGTTCTTTACCCTGTGATTGAGATTTGCATAATTCTATAGTGCTATTAAAATGGATGTTGTTCGCTAGCTGAGTTCGATATGGTCTGCCAAGGAACTGGTGAAGGTGAGGTTGCGGGTTTTTTTTACGCCTAGTGCTGTGATTGCAGTTGGAGAAGACCAGAAGATTTAATCGAGTCTGCCACCCCTCGTCATGGGGGACTTAAACAGGACCAGAACCCTGCTCTAGCTGCAAAGTCAGTGCATTGCACTACTGCGCCACAAAACCTTCAACCTCAATGTAAAAAAGTTGTGTTTTAATTAAAGTGCTTTGCCGAGTCCAGCTGGGTTGGGTGATGTCCAGTACAGAGCACCCGGGAACTTTTCAATAACGACACTTCGTTTAAGTTCATTTTCAATCATTTTTTCACACAAGATGCAAAAATATGAAGGCCCTTTTACCAAGACAGAAAATAGATACTGGTTGTGCAAGAATCGCTGAAAATAGTTTCCTGACAGACCATACCTGTGGTGAGATGGTGTACATGCATAAATAAATTAATAACTTCTTTCATTTTTCTGAGCCAAGGTTGCTGCGAGACAAGCTATCTTTTGTTAGATAACTCGAACTTCTTTCACGATAATTCTGCTCTTTGCTTACCAGTTAGCGGCATAGCAAGGCACCAGCTTCTCGCAGGGGCATGTTATCTTTGATTGAAAATCGACCTATTGTCTCAAGGTTCCTTTAAACGTTTAATTGCTTTAATCAACAACAGCCATTGCGTCGTAGGATTGGCCCAATATTTTGCTTGAATATAGCTATAAAATCCAGCGCGAATTTTAAAATTTTTGCCCAATAATTGGGACCATTATTGCTGTAATCCGCATTGGGCAGTATAGGGGCAATCGCTCCACTAAAACTTCTCAGAATACAATACGAAAGGTAGAGAATTACAGAGATTTCGTTCATTCTTGAGCAACTCCTTCATTGCCCCCTGAAAATTTTGAGCCGTGTACGGCGGTGTATTATTGTCACAGCCCAACCCCACTAGCTGCACCCCTACCCCACTAGCTACACCCCTGTTGCCAGGTAAGAATGTCAATGCTTTCGTCAACTGAAGAAGGTCATTTGTGCAATAAGTTCAGTGCAAAAATCGTCCCAGATAAGATCACAAGCTTCTTCTCTTCTTCGCTTCTCTCCTGTTCTCAACCAAGAGCTTTCCGCCGTTTTTTCTGGGCAGCAGAAGCTCCAACTTTTTAAACAAGATGGATGACTGTTACATTTTTCCTCGGATTGAATAGCTCGAAAGAACTTAAAGATACTTTACTGTAAAATAGACTTTAGTTCATTTAAATGCATGCTCGACTATCCAGTGTCTCGATGTGATGTGGAGCTAAATCCCGAAACCATTGAGACTGATTGTATATTCGTAGTTATCGCTATTGCTAGGCTGATGCAAAAATCCAATTCTAAAAGTTATGCTGAAAGTGTGTAATTTTAAAAATATGTAAAAATATTGTTACTGCTGGTGCGATAACTGGGAGAATGTCATGAGTCTAGAAAGCGTTCAGATCTCTGAAAGATATTAGAATTTTCCAGAAAACCATANATTGCTTGGCTGATGCAAAAATCCAATTCTAAAAGTTATGCTGAAAATGTGTAATTTTAAAAATGTGTAAAAATATTGTTACTGCTGGTGCGATAACTGGGAGAATGTCACGAGTCTAGAAAGCGTTCAGATCTCTGAAAGATATTAGAATTTTCCAGAAAACCATAGTTTGTGAATGAATGTCTGCAGGATGGTGGTAGCCTGTGGAAATCAGTCTGTCGCCCTTCTGATTTATGATTTAGAAATTTGATGACGTGACGACCCAAACTGGTGATGGTGTGATGAAAAACGCTGTAGCTTTAATGATAAGTAGACTGATTACATATGCTCCTAGTTATTGCTATTGATACACTGCCGGACGCCTTAACTACGAGTATGAGCGGTCTTGGTTGGGTGTAGTAATCTCATTTTGAATGGCGATTACTGGGACTCATCTTAATCAGTCACAGGTGATAAGCAAGATATCAAACATTTTCACGGTCGAATCATGGGTGGTTAAACTCCGCCGCCCAAGTTCTGCTTCATTGCCGCAGCTGTATACTTCTGCTCATGAAAAATGTATACAGTTCTACGGAGGAGGTAGCGAAAGAAATGGACGGAAAGAATTCCTTTCTTTCAATCTTTCGAAACCTCCTACGCAGAACGATCTAAATGTTCCTCCACAGCAGTATACAAAGTGAAGCGTAACCACAGTGTCTAACAACCCATGATGGTAGAATTATAGCGGAGATTCTAAAGTTCCTTTCAAGCCATTCTATTCAAGGAAAGATGTAACCGCCATTCACACAAAGTTTGTAGAATTGCGCCAATTGATTTTGGGTTTGGACTCTGTGGAAGGATTCTGTTCTTGGTTTTGTAACTATCTTCTCGTGAGACTTCAGTCTTCATCAATCTTATACAGAGTCCTCCATTGTGGCTCTTCGCTATCTAAATCCTCTTTCGCCAAGTCAATAACTATCCGGCCTAGGCCATATCGGCCCCTTTTTGCCTTTTTGAGTAATGGCGTCTCAGACTTTAGCATGAGGTCCAATTTCTTTCCTCTGCAAGCCTCTAACGAATCAATACCATACCACAATGTCTCACTAAATTCTGGATTACTTGTATTCTTTACAACATCTGTAGTGAGTCGCGTACTGCGAGAACGGTCTGGTAACAAGTAAATTCTGACATACGGATTTGTATTGTTGTTGTCTTCCTGGATGGTACCGTTGTCAAAGAGGCGAGCCTCGAAGATGCCAATAACCAGCCTCTTTTGAGATTCGCGATAAACGATAGCGACCTTGATTTCGCCTTGCGGTGTCGTGTTTTGGGCTCCTCTTCAGTCCCCGAGGAGCTGCTGAAGATTTTCGGTTTTCTGCGCATCAGTGTACCGAGTCTTGATCGGCTACCGTCGCTCTTCCCCGACGTCGTTCGGTTCAACGAAGAACGAGAAAAGTCTTTGCTGTCGTTGAAGACGTCCTCATCAAAGCTTATGTTGGGCGGGTGGCCGTTATGCGGGCTTCTAGTTTGTGGACTACCATTTGTGGAGGCTTTGTCTGACGGACTTCGATCACCTCCGGAGTTGTTGCTTCCGTCCATGCTTGGAGTGGCACGTTCTCCTCCGACCGGTGCAAGGCGGACCGCTTCATCTTGAGTATCCCGACCAACAACAATAAAATCGTCATCTTCATCGGTCGATTTTCGTGGTTCAGTTAGGCCCATCAATGTTAAACGCACAGTCAGTTTACTGTTTGTGCTGCAGTCATCTAATGGGAACGATTGCTTCATCGTCATGCGATCTTCATCCAGCAGACCCTTTATCTTGCAACACTTCGAACCGAGCAACCGGTCCTTTTTGTGATCCCACAACTGGAACTTGACTTCCTGTTGTTCCGGCTCTCGTACCAGAAACCGCAACGACTGCTCCCAAACAGGATTAATCGTGTCTTGCAGTTTATTTGTTTTCTGCACGGAGTTTCCAACGATAACTTTACAAACCGGGCTGCAAGCATGTGAGCTACGGCTTCTTGTTGGCAGATTCGTGGCTGAGTCAACATGGACGATCAAAGCTGCTTTTGACAATATACTCTTCTTTGTTGGTGTTGTTCCAGGTGCAGACTTGATTGACTCTGCTGAGTTATTCAACGTCAGCCATGTCAACTGAAGATGAATCTTGCCTGATTTTGCATCTTCGAGGGGCAGCCATAGATCTTCGTAACCAGTCTCGAGCAATTTTGCAAGCTCCCAACTTGTATTGCCAAGGGCTTCGTCTCTTGCTGGCAAGCGATCCCGATCAAAGGCTTTAATCTCGATGTACCTATTTTTGCTTTCTTCGACAAACATCTCAAAAGTTTCGTTCCAGATAGGGTTCAGAGTACAAGGCTTGATGGTTGTGGAAAACTTTTGTGCCCCAACAATGACCGAGACATAGGGATCAGATGTGCCACCAGTTCCAAGGAATTTCAGATCTTTCGCCTCAAGGTCGGATCCCTCGACAATTTTGATTCGTAAGACACCATCAGGGAGTCGATTCTTCAGCTCGCCTTGCTTTACGTTATCTATAAAAGAGAAGGTACACTACAAGAACTTCACAACAATGTTTTGTAGGATAGGTTCCAAATCTACAAAAAGGTTTGTGTAAAATTCTATAAAAAAATTCTTTCAAGGACGTAGCGTACCCTGGGAGTGAGCCCTGAGAGCCATGACTCCCCGCCTTTTCATAGACTTTTTTGAAATCAGACGCCAGGTCCTGAACATTAAATGAAGGGGACAAATTATCGGCTCCCCCTTTTCGAATTCCCCGGTACGTCGCTGATTTCTTCAATTGAATGGTTTGAAAGAAACGTTAGCTATTTTGCAATAATTCTACGGTTGGACTTTTAGAAATCTTCAACATTTTTCGAATTTATTTCATATTTCAGCTCTTTGACGATGTGTCATCATCAAATCGTAAACCAGAAGAGTGAAAGACTTGTGCTTGATATCATATTGTAGGCATTCATAAGCTATGGATTCCTCAAAAATTATTCTTCTATGATTCGTCAAACAGTTTCGAAAGAAAAGACGACTTTATGTTTGTCAAAATTGCAGTATTTGTGGTATGAAGTATACGGAAATTGTACGGTAGTATATATGATAGACATAATTTTTGTCCCGGCTGTTGCTACTGAAGGCTACTAAACGTTAACCACTACCTCCCTTACCACTCCCACCAGGACTCATACTGTTACGGCTCAAAAACAGGATTTGGCTGTGGCTGGCCACGATCTTTTGAACATCAACAGAAACGAGGCCGTTGAGCGTTGCACTGTTGAGTTCGAGGTTTAAGATTATTTCTTGGATACCATTTCGGCCACGTTCAACTGCTTGTTAGACCGACTGACCTTAAACAAGATCGAGGCAGAAAGGTCAGGTCCTGTTTTTGAACTGTAATGGAACGGTTAAAGGGGTACCAGGTAAGGAAGTTGCAGCAATAGCTAGGATGAAAATAGAGTATAGTAGAATAGAAAGCATAGGTTCCAAATCTTTAAAAAGGCTGGTGTAAAATTCAGTGGCGTATTTATTTGAACCGAATGAGTTCAAAGAAACTTTAGCTATTTTGCTATAATTCTATCGTTGAACTTTTTTGAAATCTTCGATATATTCAGAATTAGAGTGTTTATCTTCTTTTTCAAGAATTCAAGGACAAATTTCAAAAAGGCATAAAACAATCGTAATTTCTAAACTGTTTGAAGCAACATGAAATAACTTCGAAGAAAATCATAGTTTGTGGATGTCTACAATATGGTATCAAGCAAAAGTCTGTCACTTTTCTGAATTATGATTTAGAAATTTGATGACCGCACATCCTCAAATGAGTTGAAATGTAAGATATGCTGTAATTTCGAGACCCTATTAAAAAATTCTGAATAGTCCAACGGTAGAATTATAGCAAAGTATCTAAAAGTTTCTTTCAAGTCATTCAATCAGGAGAAATAGGTCATAGAATTTTACACCCACTTTCCTACGCTGAGCTCAAGATTTGGAGCCTATGCTAGAATAGAATAAGTCTAGAATACATGACAGTTCAAACATATTACCTGAAAAGGACATGGTCATTTTATTTGGCAGCACGACAAAGCTAGCAATAGCATCATCAATAACACTTCTCAACAATGTACTCACACCAGGTGTTTCTAGCACATTCAGCACGTTCGTTAGATCGAAACGAATACGAGGCCTATTGATAAAATACATTGTAACTCCACCAATAAGAGGCATGTGTGGTACAATAGGGAAAAGTAATACGCGTAATGTCCCGTGAATCTCGAGATCTTCCACGCCAACTTTCAGTCCTTTTGTTGCGAGTGTTATCTTCGAGTCTCCCGCGTATATGATATCGACATCGAGCATTACTTCAGAGCGTTTCAGATTGTCAACGTGAACTTTAATACCCCCGACTCTTGGAGGCAGATCTCCAATCCTTATGGTGTCAAAACGTATTCCATTTAATGATGAAGGTACTTTGCTTCTCAAGACAGGCTCGACATTTTCACGAAGGAATTTATCCATCAGTAGACCGACAAATGGCCAAACTTGATGCAAGATTTTATTTGTCCATTCTGCTCTTTCGATGTCCGGAAAGTTCACCCATGATGGCAAATTCTGACAAACAGCAAATGCAGCTTTCTCATCTGCAATAAGCCTTGAAATTGTCTTTTCCTCCTGCCTGTCCCATCTTTGCTTGAAAAATGTCGCCAAGACAACGCAGCCAATGATTATCCATGCAAAACTGAGGCCACAACACCCTGCAAACCAGACACCAAACAATAGAGCCAGCATCCACGAAAAGTTCCACAAAAGATACATCATGCTTCCTGACCTGGATGATACTTTTAATCCTTCAGATGCCATGGCTCAAAGTTTGTTTGACGATAACTCTCGGTAGGTCTTCCAAATTGGACTTCGAGCACTTGCCACCTGTAGTAAATGACACAAAATGTCAAGTTTGTTGTCAATATTTAGAAGCAAACTAAGCCTACCTGCAGTCTTTGCGAATTGGATGTAAATTCTGCATGAAAGCATTTATCATTTAGTGGAACAGACGTGAAATATTAATAGAAACTACAGGGTCTCCCAACAAATTGTGTCCCGTTTGTGTTGTTGCTATAGGAAAGTTGTTGTAATTTCAATTATCTCGGTTTTTACAATTTGAATAGAATGAGCTTCAACTTAACGTTTGAGACGTCGTTTGAATCAGTCTTACAAGTGGTTGCTGATTTATAGTCCAGTGAAGGCAAAATAAGTGTTTGCTTCAAAAACAGCACTTCTATTGTTCTCCAGCAATCTCCAAATCAAGTAAACGTTCAAAGAAAGGGTTCAAGCGTTGTTTTCAAATTTCTCTACAGTCTTAAAAGGGTTAATGATGTTGTTTATCTGTAACACAGTGCTGTCAACCCTTTTACAAATATAGAGAAACTTTGAATATGACGCTGGAAGCCTTCTTTCAAACTAAATGTTTCAGGCTTAATCCTTCATTAGCAGTAACGGAAAAGTACGTTAAAGTGTAAAAAGCAGAAAAAGAACGATTGATAGAATAGCGTATCAGTAGAATGCGACGTAAAAGAAAGAAGAAGTGAGATTCGAAAAGAACAAGCTAACAGACGGTTGACTGTTAATCAAACTACGATAGAATGAGAAGCTGTTGTTTAGTCCATGATTAGAAACAATCGATATTCGTTTAAACTCACCTGGAAGATACAACGCTTGCTTCTGGCAGCCAAATAATCTGTTAAACTCTGAAATTCCGTGTGCACTTCTTGTGGGTCGTCACTCCTGCAGATCCAAAGAGAGCCTTATTAAAAAGAACTATCAGTCGAGCTCATTGAGACAACCAGTGTACTGGAAATTCTGTATTCTTGCTGTGCTGCTAGCATATGTGAATAAGCTGACTAGCTACGCGAGGACTCTCGGAAGCTACTGTTTGTAAATTCTGCCACTATTGTTTTTGTTACTTTGTGTCATCCCGTTGAAGTCCCAGTTTCGATGTTACCTTCTTAAAAGAAGAACACAGTTTACATCGGTCTTTACAAGTCTTCATCCTATTGTATGACACATAGCAGAGATCCACGCGCCCTTCACGCAGCGATTTGTTATAGAAAAACACATTCGGTAAAGCAAACTTAATACGATTTTAGTGAAAAGCAAATAAACTCTAATTCGAATACGTAGAGCTTAAAGAATCTTCACAGTTTTACACTGTTGATTATACAATGGATGTGCGGAGCTCTTGGAAGATCAGGATAAAGGGATCCAAAGTAAATGCGCTTCAATGAGATTAGATAGGCCACGAGTTATTTAGAAAATGCAGGTGTGTTTTAAAAATGCGTCGAAATTTATCAATGGACACGATAAACACGTTGAAAGATTTAGTGAGTGCAAAGAGGTTTCTGAAAATGTTGTCGAGATAACTTAGATTCCAAAACTGATTGCAAAGCACGAGAATTTTAGATTCTGAACAGTTCCTGATAAGTAAAGAGCTTCAAAATTGTCTCAAACAGGTCATAGCATAAAAATAGAAAGAAGATAAACCAAGCAAGGTAGTGTTAGGCTAGGATCAAACGTCGCATTTTACGTGTGTCGAATACAATTGTAGAATTAAGTACATGTAAAATGCAACATTTGATTGATTTAAATTTTATGCATGTGCTAAATTTTAGTCAACCCAAATATATTTATGGAAAAGGGATGGTCGCATTATGCGACGTCAGTGCGACATGAAATCAAATGTCGCACTTTACATGTGCCGAATACAAAGAATAAATTGAAGTAATTTGTCCTTGTATTCTTCAACATTTAGTGAGCTCTGCTGTTTACAAGTTTCACTGGGGTTTCACTCCAAGTTTAAACGTCAATATCACCTCTTGCAAATGATCCGACATTTTTTATGAACTATTAGCAATCCTTGAATATAGATAGTAAAATAAATGTATCCAATAACGTTTTGCCAGAATTCAAAAAACTTCAAAACTAGGCAGGTGAGCGTTTTTCAACTTCTATCAAACTTTAATGATAAGCGCAGAAAGCCGAACCTTCAGTGTTGGACGTTTTGAAAACGTACAAACAGATGTTTCAAAACATCTTGAAAATTGCGAGTAAAATTGACCTAATCATACTCTAACTACAGAGAGGTGCGCTGATTTATATTGCCAAATCGTGTTGTTGCCTTCCTTTAAGAAAAACAAAAACACCATTTGATAATGTAAATCTTGGTGAAATCTTTTAGCCAGATCTACTAGCGGGTAAGTCAATTAAACAATTCCAATTTGCATGCCCACTGCTCCCTACATATCAAGGCAATCATATTGACAAGTTCAAATTCAAGGGCAAGTTCCCATATTCATTTTAAAATTTACCTAACTAAAATCATGGGTAGTTAGACACTGCTGGTGTGCATCTATGGAGGAGCGCTGGATATTATGTATCTGCGGGGGAAATTTTTTGCAGTACTGCGGAGGAGATATCGAAAGGACGAAAATATTAATTAAACTTCCACAGTACTATAAAAATTTCCCCCGCAGATATCTTCTCCGCAGTACAATAAAAAATTTCCCCCGCAGGTTTCTCCTCCGCAGTACTGTAAAAAATTTCCCCCGCAGATACATATTATCCAGCTCTTCTCCGTAGAAGCACACCAGCAGTGTCTAACTACCCATGCTAAAATCGGCCACTCCGTTCTGAAATCGTAAAGGATTTTCTAAAGAATGCCCCCTTTAAGAAGCTTCAAAATGGCGCAAAATCACGATCAAATTTTCCGAATATCTCTGCTTTACAGCGATGACTCATACATGCTTCAGCATCGTTATCCATTTGGGAGGATGTAAGTGCTATTCCGGGCGAGTTCATCCTCCCATGAGGATAACGTACGTGCTGAAACGTGATGTGTTGAAGTCATTGCTGTAAAGCAGAAATATTGTGAAAATTTGGTCGTGATTTTGTACCATTTCTGAAGGTTTCTTGAAGGGACTTCAGCAGGAAAATCCCTCATAATTTCAGAACGAAATGGTCAATTTCAAACAGGTAAATGTTGAATCTATTTGATCATGTTCACCATTACTTGATACATGTGGTTATATCATTGCTTTGGTCTCTAGGGAGCAGTGGCGTTGCAAACGGAGATTGTTTTTATTGACTCACCTTGTATGTAGAATTCCATCAATATGACTTTAAGCTTATCGCATTCTTGTACCAAGCCAATTAGAGTTTGCACATCTGTCCAGACTTAATTAGTTTCCTTCCAGCATGACAATGAATGGAACTCGTTTGCAATTTATGATCTCGGAAGTTTTGTTTGTCGTTCGCCTAATTCAATCTTCTTCAGCCTGCTGACAGGTTCGCTCGTAGGGTTTATTATTAAATGCAAATACACTACCTCGATGAGGTAAAGCAGCAAACATGAACAGAAATTATTGTTAAAGACTAAAATTAACAGCAACAGTAACTAAATAACTAAATAATAGTAACGGTAACAAAATAATATGAATCAAAGAACCAAAACAGAAACGGTGATGTCAGGAGGATGTCAGGGGGCTGCAAGACCTTTAGGAACTGTTTTCATTTCGTATTTTCAATGCTTCTTTTAGAAATTTGGATAACGCTCATATCATTGGCTCACTCTTGCTCCTCGTAAGTTGGATGAATTGCACATTAGTGGGGGAGTGACTCTACGTTGGCAAAAAATCTCAGGAGAGGTGTTCTACTGTGAGTTCCTAGTATGCTGGGCACTCCGTGAGGAAATGGGATATAGAGGTGGGATATAGAGGTGGGCTGGGCAACGATGGGGATCTCAAGAACACATTGATTAGTAGATTAATTCAGCTAACAATGTTTATACCCACTGCACATCAAGGGACCATACGGGCCATACACTTGAGAAATCATCTGTTGGTCTCTTGATACAGTTACCAGTTTTACACTTTGGAAGAAGTTTCCTCAAGAGGACGATTACATGATTTGAAGCGAGTCATCTAATTATAATTGACACTGAAGAAGAATAAAGACAACGCATCACCTCTTTGAAGCCATTTGAAGTAAACCGTACTTACGAAGGGAAAATATGCGAGAAACACCACCTCCTGATGAGGATTATTTAAAGAAATTGAACTGATGTCAAAAGAATTGCACTGTATGTGAATTGTCAGCCTCTTTAGCTTTCACGTAAAGA
>REGL01000380.1:32896-54707 GCA_004194395.1 Aurelia aurita complex sp. Pacific | reverse complement strand
TTAGGAAATTCAGAATGTTGGTGAGCTGTGAAAGCTTACAGCTTTTCGTACCAAAAAGAATTTGCACATGCATTAAGAAAATTCCTGAGAATTCCTTGATAATTCTTTGATGTTAATGTTCAGCAGGCCCATATTGTAGGTTATCCAGTATTGTATGTAATACCATAATCATGAATGAAATAATGCATGAAGTAATTTTTATCTTATTTGTAAAATAGCAGTTAGATAGGCCTTTGTTATTCAAACACTCTTGATTATTGGATTGCATTTGGCAACAACTAAATTAAGTAAGAAAGCTACGCTCATCAAAACAGACATTCTGGCTTTTTGAAAAAACAAATAGAACTTTTGAATTTTTTTAAAGAAAATGTTGAATTTGATGTCAAATTAGCTTTTGTTAGTGTGTGCACATCATTTTTGGCTTTGCTGTGTCAAGAATCAATGGGTAATTTTTTTCATTTTGCAACTGTTTAATTTTTAGTAGGCTTCGAGTGATTGTTACTACTGTATACATAGCATTTTACAAGGACATTTGGTACATTATCTCTCAAAACAAATTACTGTACATTGTGAATGGCAAGTACAGTTCAGTATATCCTGTTACTGTGTTTAGCATTGGATTATCAATACCAACTACTGTATAAAATATTATGTAATTGACAAGAAAGATATTCAACCAAGGTTTGTTTGCACCAAATTCAAGTCAAGTGATCAATATCTTGATAAAACTTCTTCTGATTTCTTCACCACACTGTATCTTGTGCTCTGAAACTTACAGTACATGTGCTTTTAAAAAAATGAATAATGCTAAAACTTCCCAAAAGATTGATCACATAACTTGGAATGGGTGCGAAATAAACATTAGCCAAGTTGTGTAATTTGCATCCATAAGTAGCAAAATTTAGAAACTTTTCCAGATCATTAAACATACCCTTTTTGAGTCAATTGATCAAAGTATTTGGACAGTTTGCATTTGTTTTGTCATCAAACACTAAAAAAGCTTTCTGAAATGGTTGGTCATATGACCAAAAAGGGTGTTAAAAGCCATTCGCTGATTCCATGCTGTATTTCCTGTAATAAAAGTTGCATTGTTAATATTATCATGGTACAGTAGCTTCAGCTTAGCACATTTCAAAGCAGGAATTATCCAATACGATTTTCAAGTTTATGTCCAATGGGAACATGATACAGTCTGCTGTTCCTCCTTTACCACTGAATGATTTTGTACTTTTTGTTTCTTATCCATTGACCAAATTTAAACTTTAATGGGCTCTCTGATTGGCTTATTTAAAACTATTGCACAGTATTTTTCCTTGTTTCTCCTTTTTTGGATCTGTAAATGTGAAGTTGCAGATTTCAGCACCAAGCGCAAGGATCACAGAAGTAGAGAAGACCCAATCGAGTTTGTGACCCCTTGTCACTGGGGCTTATACTGGGCTCAAACGCTGTCTGCCTGAATGTCCTAGCTGCAAAGTCAAAGGATTACACCACTGCACCACAACACGTCTTGTCTGAATATTTGCTGTGAATAAAAATTTGAGTTCAATGTGCACATTCTGGTCAACTTCACAAAATTGCATTTATTTGTGTAATCAATGACCCTTGTCTGTAGACGAACTTGATTTCTTGATTTCTGTCCGGAGAGATCGTTTCCTTGCCTGCTTTTTTGAAATTTTATGTTTTTCCCTGACATCCTTTGCAAATGAAAATGTTCGTACTCTAAAATATATAGTCACCATGTGCTCCAAGAGATCCATACTGACTTCTTTACTTATTTTAAGGTTGGCATCTAGGCATATATTATTATAATTTGAAAGGACAGATGAGTCTTTCAAAATCTCTTCGACTAAATCTTCGCAAACCAATTTGGTTTTAAAAGAAGCAGTTCTTGCACGAAATAAAAGTTCTGATTGCAAGAAAACTTTTTCAATTCTCTTGTTCACTCTCCATAAACCTCCTCTGTCACGAGCATTGATAAGAGTTTGGGTGTCATCACTTTCAACTTTACAAGCTTGGAGAATAGAAATGATTTGTTGATATGTGCTTCTGCCTTTTGTTGAATAAAGAAATTTGGAATAAAGTTTATGTAAAATAAAACCAGCAAGATATTGTAAACTTTTCTCCTCCTTCACTGACAAAGACTCAGGCTCCTTGGTACCATCCAAATTTTCAACACCAGACAAATGACTCAACAAGAGATTTGCCACTTCAGACATCAACGTATTTGTCACAAAAGTTTCCTCAAATTTTGATGGAAGGACATTGACCACCAATAAAGAAAAGAAACCAGAATAAAATTTTTCAGCATCACCCTTGAAACTATCTATAACTCCTCTCAACTTTGACCATAACTGAACAGCATCATCGTTTGTGAAAGTGAATAATTCCTTCAAAAATTTCTCTCGCAAACTTGAGGGAAAACATTCATCAGAAGAGATCTTTTCAGCGCATTTTAGGACGATGGTTTTAAGCTGGAGAGGATGAAGCTTTCGGCGACTAAGTTCATCGGCTGAAGAGGAAGACGAAGAAGGTTTTGGTGCAGCAGTTGAGGCAGATACGGCAACGAAAGAGGAAGAAGAAACATCACGATGTTTCGAGTTGAAGTGCCTGTTAAGTCCGCGGCGTGACTTGCAGGCCTTTCCACAGACGCTGCATTCGAAACCTGCAACGTTTTCTTCGTCCCTGGTGACTTCCATGGCAATGCCTTCAATCTGATGATTCAAATCCTCATCTTCTTCCAAAAATCCTTCTTCGATCAAGTACAAGATATCATCAAGTTCCTCTACAGGCAGAGAATCGTGTACGTGAGCGGCCATGTTGAGCTGGAAGTGTGCACCCTCGGGTTGTTGATGTTGCTCGTTCAACCTCAAAGCGCGTACAATCGCGGAAAACAATAGCGCATTGTTCGCTTCAAGACTATCTTATCCTGTGACTATGTTTTAATCGGCCATTCGTCCTTGTTGTCAAGTTGAAAACAATTTTTGAGGACTTTAGTATCCGAACGTATAAACTTAAAGTTGTGAGCTCACTAAGTTTTGAAATGGGCAAGTGAAAGAAACCTCTACATAAAAATTGATTCAGTGATTTAAAATCATTTTTCTTTCAAAGATGCACCGTGAAAGTTCATTGCTTAACTCAGACAACACCGTTTTCTTTGGGTCAAACTTTGCGTCTCCGAATTCTCTTTCAGGTCGGTCAAAACTAGCCTGAGGCACATATCAGGCTACGATCCTGGCCAAAAGAAGCTGGGACATAGGCAAATTTCAGTGTTTTCATGATGCTTCCTAAGATATAGAGGCGAAAACATACGTTTAGAGCCTCCTGATGCCCCCTCTCGTCCTCTCGTTAATTCAATGCTGAGAAGGTCGAATGGCGTTTGATTCAAGCAATTTTGAAACGGGGGGAGCGGGGGCACGTAATCAAAGACTGAAGTTGTGCAATTTTGTGATTTATCCTAAGTATTTTGGCCAAGATTGTAGGTTAAAACACGTTTCAGACTCGGCTCACAAATCTATTCGTTGCGAAGATCCATAGCTTATTTTTTCTATTCTATTTAAAAAGAACTTTAATCAGACGTTCTTTCTGCGGTCAGGTCCAAAACAATTTTGAGGTTTTCTTAATAAGGACGTTAGTATGCATGCCATATGAAAGACTCTAAAATTGTCTAAACAAGAATTCTTTAACAGGAAAACCATGTAAATGTGCGCAAGGCATGTGCGGTATAGACTTAAGAAAGCTACGAGCTTGCTAAATTTTGAAAATGGGCAAGTTAGGTAACTCCTCGGGTAACTCAAGGTAACTTGATTTAGTAATTTTCCGTTATATTTTTCAACAATGCCGTTACAAGTGATTGCAAAACACCGTTTACTCATTGGTTGAGCGCTAGGTTCCCTACAACGCTTTTTAGTGCTGCTTCTAGATGCTTGTTTACAGAAGTCGGTTTATAACTGGTTAAAATATGTACGCATGTTTGTTGTAAGAAACTCTTCTTAAGAAACTCAATTTTCAGGTCACTAAAAATTAAGAAACTCTAGTATCTAGTATTGGGGAAATATTACTAAAGAAGCTTTTTCACTTCATCCGAAGCTTCTCTATTTCGCATGAAACATACCACCTCAAGAGTAATGTATTAACAGAGGACTGGTTTCATGGAATTGATTATAAAATGTTCACGAAGGCACACAAGATCCCCCACCGATAAGTACAACAACAAATTGAGGAACCTTCTTAGAAACTGTTAAAACGCTGTCAGTTCTAAAAATCAAATTTTGTCGAGAAACTTCCAGTACTCTTTTGCACCTATTTGAACCTGCCAAACAGCGAGCCAATGAGAGAGCTTTCATATCATCAATTATATTAGAAATCCCCTTCTTTTGCTTCCTTGATTTAGTTTTGAGTTCGTATCAACGCAAATACTTTTCATTAGTAACGGAAACAAGCGTTGCTTTGATAAGGGCTATCTTAGACTGATTACAAGTTCCTAGTTATCGCTATTGATAGACTGAGCAAACAAAGATTGTTGTTGTTGTTGTTGTTGTTGTTGTTGTTGTTGTTGTTGCTGCGATAGCTGTGGACTATCTTGTGAGTATGGGGCTATCTCACGAAGAGAGAATGGTCGTAGCACTTCCTTACCGCTGCGGTGGTAGCAGCTAGTTGCTGAAACTTTGACTCTTGACTAATTTCTTAGTTTCTTATAATAATACGTGTACGTCTGCCCAGTAGTGCACAACCCAAATTTCATAAAATGGAGCTCATTAAAGTCAACAACGTTAACATCGAGGGGAAGATTTTCTAAAGAATTTTTAAAGAATTACTTGCGTACTCAAGAAGATTTTCTGCTATCGAGATCTCTTGAGTTGTAGTTTGTACTATATCAAAACAAGTCTGGTATCTGAACCTCAATGGATGCGATATTTCCAGAATTAATCACTATCTCCCTTGAATTCAGTTATGAATCTAAACTATCGAGATTCTACAACAGGGCTTAAATAGCATGGGGTAATATCCTTGGCTGCCATCTTTGCCGAAATATCTTATTGATACTATTGACATGAGTAGAGAGAGCGTCCATTGGTCGAAGGAATGTCTTATTCCTTTAAAGGGGCTCCGTCGTCAAACAGTAAGCAATTCCGTAAACTCGCACGTGCCGCCGATTGTCCATTGTTCATCCATTGTTCTCTGCAGTTTGTTTGGTGGCGTCACCCAAGCCACCAAAAAGCGACCGTCAAAATCCACTTATATCCGAGCAATCGTAGAAGATATGAATGTTTGGTTTGTTCCTTAGTGAAGTACAATGATTAATGCCCAAACAGCAACTTTCACTTTGAAAAAAATACGAAAATCCTGTGTGATATCACCTTTCAAAAAACTGTAAAAATCATTGTTTTGTTTACATTTTGACGACGGAGCCCCTTTAATGTTTTGAATGATTTTCTTGCGGCCAATCTCACTTTGAAATTAGAAGGGGCTTGTCCCACGGCCTGTGCAATGTCAATGAAAATATGAGATCACGCTGATCCATGATTTCAAGGAGAAAGGGGTTTATTTGAAGCACGATCCCAGGACAGGGTATATTATATACTGTTCATTTGTATTCGAAAATATCCCAAGAAAAGTTTAAATGCTATGTCATCAACAACTGCATGCATACCGCAACATAATTGTAAAACCTTCTGGGATAGAAGCCCCCATTTGTACTTCATGACTGCTTTTAGAAACAAAACAAAAGGGGATCTGATGGTGAGCTCCACACCCTAGAATTTTACTTGACCTGAAACCATTTGATACCCTGAGATTTATGGGATTCTACCGGGTGTCCTAAAAAAGTACTCCTGTTTGAAAAATCGCCAAAAATCAATTGTCAAACCTTTCATAAAATTTTCTTTTTGACTTGTTTTGTCAAGAACCCAAAATATTTATAGATGAGAAAATCTTTGCTTTTGATACAACAAGGTAGAACAATTGCGCGTTGAAAAACCTTATTTTGAGCTATAGTTTTTAAGCAAAATACTCAATCTTGCCTAAGAGTCGAAACTCCCAGATTTTTTATGAGCATTGAAGTCTCCCATGATAGTACGAATTTCTCTCTGTCATTTATGACCAAACTAGAAGCTTTACATGGACAAAGAAATTGATTTGGCAATCATCAGTGCTTTTTGGCAGTATGATTCAAAACCAGTTAGCCCGAAAAAGGGCTAAATTTGCTAATTTTTAAACCACTTACAAAATTAGCTATGTCTGGGAAAATAATTTGGTCCTTGATCTACTTGATAAAAGAAGAAAATCGAAGATCGATCATGCAATCAAATTTTGGTGATTTTTCAAACAGGAGTACTTTTTTGGGACACCCGGTACTGTTTTTCAATCAAGAGATATCGGTAAAGTGAATGATAACACAGTGCAACAATTCTAAATTTTTCTCTTAGAGCCAGTATTTGTACTGTAAAAGTTTCTTCAAGCTTCAGTGATACTTCTTTAACAGGGGGTTTGCTTCAAAGCATTTCCGTGATAAGGGGTCTTTTCGCCAACTAGAAAGTAAAAGAAAAGGGTATATTATGAAACTGTATTGTCAAGCTTGGTGTACCTCTTACTACTGAACAGTGGCGTGGCCAGAGTAAATTATGTGGGGGGCTTTGAAATGAGGAGGTGTGGTGGCAAAGCCCCCAGAAGAATGGTTGGGGCTACCCCCTTTACTGTGGCTTAAAATGTATCTCCCAATATCATTCTTGCCATTAGCGACAAGGAAATGTTGACAGTTTTGTGACAGATATC
This sequence comes from Aurelia aurita complex sp. Pacific, assembly GCA_004194395.1. Lineage (NCBI taxonomy): Eukaryota > Metazoa > Cnidaria > Scyphozoa > Semaeostomeae > Ulmaridae > Aurelia > Aurelia aurita complex sp. Pacific. Next base: position 47,936 of record REGL01000380.1, on the reverse strand, counting down.
CTATAAAGCGGAGCAAGAGGAACATTTTTGAACAAGCATCCTTTACTTTGGCTTACAATGCATTCCAAAATATCATGCTTGAAATTAGCGACAAGGAAACTTTGATAGTTCTGTGACAGTTATCCTATAAATTGGAGCATGAGGAAAATTTTTAAAGAAACATCCTTTAGTTTGGCTTAGAATGCATCCCCTGATTCCATATTTGCCAGTACTAAAATGGAAGATTTGACATTTCTCGGAAAATTCTTACCCAACCTGTACCCAGCTATTTTCTCTTCGGTTTTAGAGGAATCTCGAGGACCATCTTTCGATAAAAGTAGGGGGCAATTGCCCCCCATTCCCCCCATGGCCATGTCACTGCTACTGAATCGCACCCGCCGGGGCGGGGCTTGGCCGCCATATACATCCCACTTGTACTCTTCTGTCTTTCAATGAAAGATAAATTGGACGGAGGGCATATGGTTGTCGACTTCCTATCAGTAGTACCAAGCCCGCCTCAAAACACGAGACAAGAATGAACTAATTTTCTGTAAATTGTCTATCAAGACTGTGTTTTTTCATTAACGGTGCCTTTGAACATTTGTGTTAGACTTTTTACTATTTTTGGCCAATGATTTGGAATCCTAGGATATTTTGGAGCGAACTATTAAAAATTTTGCGTGACCAATGAAAGGAGTATCGACCCCACTCACGTTTATTTCATAGAAAATTCAGAAAAAATTTGTGGCAAAAAGCTTCAATTAGGGGGAAGGCCAATCTAAAAATATAATTGTCAACAATAACCATATTTTTAACGCACCCTGAATTGTTAAGCAGAAACTGCAAAAAAGTCATCATCAAGCTATCTGGTATAATGTTATTAGGTATAAGAGCTCTTTTGAGAAGATCTATGAGGAGCTGAGGGCCTATCAAACGAATACTTGAATGTTGCCATGTTTTGAGAAGTTGAGAAATTGCCAGAAATGTTGCAGGGAGCTTGTTCAAAGTAGCGAATTTTCGCCCATGCTCACTCAATTTCTGCTATGTTCACTCAGATGTATTTCTGCCTATTATTCGGAATCCTGCGATATTTTTGAGCGATCTTTCTGAAGTAGTTTATTTTCATTGCCACTCGTCAATGACCTGTAGTTATAAAACACTTTTACGCTATTAGTTACGCCGATGGGCAAGCACCCATTTGGTTCCGCGCGGGTTTACACGCACTGCTTAACAATCTGTCATCTTGTATTCTTGCTCAAAAACTTTTACTGTAAATGACTGCTTTCAAATTATATAGGCCTAAAATGAACGAAAATACAACGGGCGTTGTAAAACTATGAGAATGGCGAAATATCGAGCAAAAATTGCGTTTTTATTCTTGTTTTTCGTTGTCTTGATTGCAGATGGTTTATCGCCGACAAAAGGGAAGGATGAACATGTACAAAAGAAGGAAGGCCAAGCGAGTAAAGCTAAGAGCAGCAAAAACAAAGCAGGTATATATTGGATCATTGATTGACTGAATGTTTTAAAAATTAGAAATTGTGTTGTTATTTTTTCCAGTGTTGTGTTTATCATTAAGAAATTGTTTCTACACAAGGCTGTGATCGCTAATGAAACTAACCTTGTCTCCCTCCATAGTTGCTGTCTGTTTAAATAGAATATTGATGTTTCAAAACTAGCTCTGTTTTAGTTGTTGTTTTTTTTTTACCTTTTTTGTCGTTTTTTGTTCTTTTTATTTTGTTTTCAAGGATAGTTATCAAAAGAAACTGCTTCAAATAAATGAAGGGAGTTATAGCGGTCAAGTCTAAAAATAGAACAAAGAAAGCCACATGACACGCCTGTTACTATTATTTTCATCTATAAAGTGCCCATATTTGAAAATTCATAGCATCAAGAGTACAGGATGGATTGGAATGAATCAATATTTACTTGACAGCCAAAAGATCAAAGTATTTTGTGATTTTTCTCGCCTTCTTACGAGCACTGGACCAATAGGTAGATTTGCAAAAACTTGGTGGTTAAATAAATTGACTGAAAAATGCCTAAAATACTTGATCAAATCATAAAGGACTCCTCGCTCAGAACAACAGAGAAAATGCAATTTCTCATGAGTGAGAGATATCGTCTGCACATTTGTTGCCATGTGATTGAACATTTTTGATATCTGTTTGAGAATATATTTCTTATAACTCTTGAGAGAGGTGAAACTCCCGCGCGTGTGAGGAGAGTCCTAACGATTTGATCAAGTGTTTTAGGCCCTTTTTCAGTCATTTTGCAACCATGAAACTTTTTGTAAAGTTGAATTTGCCTATATTTGCAGTGCTCGTAAGAAGACGAGACAAATCAAAAAAATACTTCGATCTTTTGGCTTTTAACTAGAATTTGAATCATTCAAATACATGAAGGACGTGTGGTGCTAGTAATTTTCGAAAGTGGAAACTTTTTTCTGGCTCACCCGGTACTGTAGGCTATACTTTAGATTGATAAAACTTTCCATTATGATTTAGACTTTTACCAGTCATGAGTAGTATGAGTAAGACTTGTTGGAGTTAAAACGAGATTAGCCTTTCTGGTTGGTAGGTTCTTGCATGGGCTGTAAAACGATTAATGTAGTTCTTACAATGCAGCGATTGGATTCACAAGGCTGTGTTCACTGTCTTCTTCTGCTTTCACCTTCATGCTCCGCTCTGGAGGTGCAAAGGAATCATTGCAGTGAGGGCGCTCCTAGGTCCGGGCAGAATTACAGATAAACACAGCCTCGTGAATTCCATACAAGAAATTTAGTGAAAAAGAAGTCATTGTTAAATTGTTATAACTTCATCACGTGGCTTTAAGTACAATCGAAACCATGACGAACTCTTGGTGCTTCTGTATCAAATTATGACCAACTTTAGCCGAAAATATTTATTAGACTGATCGCTCTTGTCTTTAGATTTAATTGCCAAATTTCGTGACAATAATCTTAAAACTATAATCTTGAGGGCCTTTTCGACATAGAAAATAGCTATTTACGCTGGAGAGAAAAAGCGAAGTTTGCAGAGAGGTGAGATGCAAACTTGTTCTCCTCTCGTGTGCCTTTCCCTTTAGTTTTATTACATACCAACTCATAAACAAATAGCACGGCGCAAAAATGCTGCTCCCTGAATATCAAAGCAATGATTTTGAAAAATGTCTTGTTTCATTGCCGATTTGTTCAATTAGGTTTAGTAATTTGCCCGGCTTTAATCGGTCATTCCTTGCCGTGGCTATTAGAGATTTTCTGCAGAAAGCCCCTTTCAAAAAACTGTAAAAACGAGTGAAAACAACTACCGAGTTTCGTCGGTTTTCCTGGTTTTCCTTTCTAACAACAGTGACATCTTCAAGTATTAGCACTGGTTAATGTCCTTGGAAGATTGAACCGAAGGGCCATTGATTTTACATTTTTCACATTTCGTATTTCACTTTATTAAGGAGGGAGACCCTTGGCTGATTTTCAAGGGGTGCTCCAAATAAAAAGTTACAAAATATACAAGTTATAACAACATCTAAAAATTACTTATAATAAATATATACAACTGAACCATCAATTCTAGCTATGAAAAATAAAAGAAAATGCATAAAACCAATAGACTGGGAATTTCTAGATAGACTGCCAATAGACTGGCAATCTAATGCATGGCAATGACGCTCAACTCCCAAAGGTACGAACTACGTCCTTTTGGAGTTGAGTCCATAACTTTCCTTGGAAATAAACTGTGGCAGTTTTTACCGCAAGAAATAGAACACGCAAACACCCTTCGCATTAAAAAAACAAATTGGATGCTAGAATGCTAATAAATGCAACTGTAGACTCTGCAAAACATACATCCCGAAAGTTGGGCTTCTAACAGTATAGACAGTTTGTACTTGTACTTTTCCTGTAATATTTATTGCCCTTCTTAATAGTTCTTTTTTCCTAAATTGTAAATTGTAGATATGTAATAAAGTATGCCTTAATTAGATGTAAATTAGCTTTTTTAAATTTTTGCATACTATAAATGAATTGATGATGATGATGATGATGATGATGATGATGATGATGATGATGATGATGATGATGATGATGATGATGATGATGATCATGATGATGATCATGATGATGATCATGATGATGATCATGATGATGATGATGATGATGATGATGATGATGATGATGATGATGATGATGATGATGATGATGATGATGATGATGATGATGATGATGAGGATGATGATGATTCTCAGCGATCCAGCAACCAGAGCAACCTCCGCTCCCACACCCAACCTCCGCCAAATCGACAACGGAAGCTCAAAAACAAATCTCCATCGTCGACCTAGCAGGAATCAAGCACAATCGAGCATATTCTGTCGATTGTCGAACTACTAGTGTTATCTTCAGTATGCTAAATGAACCTGTCTTTATTTAAGGCAAGATAACTTGGCTCGATGACACTCACAAGATATTTCGAGATAAAGATGGTGATATCGTCGCATCTATCCATGATGTACGCAAAACAAAGAAGGATTATCGGGCTTCGAAAAGAGATAAAAATCCAGTGAAATACGACAAGAATCATCATGGTGAGTTGTGTGTTAACAAGCATAGGTTTCAAATCTTTCAATCAGCGTAAAAAGGTGGGTGTAAAATTCCATAACCTATTTTTTCTAGCTGAATGGCTTAAAAGAAACTTTATCTACTTATCTATAATTCTACCTTTGGACCTTTCGGAAATTTTGAACATCTTTTGAAATTACAGCGTATTTGATATTTCAGCTCATTTGATGATGTGACGTCATCAAATTTCTATATCATAAACCACAAAAGTGACTGACTTTTGCTTGATACTATATTGTAGACATTCATAAACTAAGCGTTTCTTGGAAATTATTTCATGTTACATCAAACAGTTTAGAAATTACGATGGTTTTAAATTTTTTGAAAATTTTCCTTGAATTCTCGAAAAGAAGAAAACAGTCAAATTCTATTCTGAAAATATTGAAATCCATCGGCAGAATCATAGCAAAATAGCAAAAGTTCCTTTGAAGCCATTCAGTTCAAAGACATAGATCATTGAATTTTGCATCAACCTTTTTCGAGATTTGGAACCTATGCTGTCTTAACAATAGCTCAAATTACTCAGACGCGTGCTCGCTTCTTTTGGTTTCGTTATATATCTACCAGATTAAAAGGTCCTTTTTTAGGTGGACTTTACAACAAAATAATCCAATATGTAAAAATTTCGACAACATGGAGCAGTTTGAAAAATATCACTGATTATTGTGTTCTTCTTGTATTTAGAATTGGACAACATGTGAAATTATTTTATGAAATGGCGTAAATTTATCACAACAGGTAAAATAAACTGGCTCGATGAAGGCCACAAAATATTCCGTGACCACGATGGTGATATTGTCACATCCATTCACCACCAGAGAAGTGCCAAGAAAGACTCACACTACTCTAAGCGAGATAAACGGCCAGCTAAGACTGGAAAGGGTAAGGCATAAATATATTTTGAGCCGATATGGAATTTTATTTAAATTTTATTGATCCCTCCCTCCATGCAAGCATTTTAGGAACAAGTTGAAAGGATTGGCTTATCCTGTACTCGTCTGGCAATGATATTTTGTTGTTTAGAGTGAATGAACTGATATGAAAGATGAAATCCCGTAAATCCATAAACAGCCTATTGTATTTTGTAATTTTACGCACGCGCTAACAACACACAAGGCTGGAGAAACAATGACATATGTCACTTTTTCTTTATCCTATTTACAGACCACATGATTTGGTTCAGGTCATTCTTTGAGCTGCTTATTGTTACAAGACCAGTGAATATTTTTGATATGATATACGGCTTCATATACTAAAGCGTCTATAATAGTTTGTGACAAGATCTTTGCTTTGCGGCAGAGATTATGAAAGATTTCAGCATCTTGTGTGACTTTGAGTTGTGTTCATGTTTACATCTTGAACCACCCGACCTTGTGCCTCTTTGCTTGTGATTGGAAACCCTATTTTTTGGTGCGCTAATCAAACACAGCACTTTCTACAGCCCTGTCACTTTTGTGTTAGCTAAAGTCTGTTTCAAATTTGATATCACGTGAGGTTTGCGATAACGCAGAATTACTCCTGGAAAGCTCACCAATTCCTTCTTTTTGCAGGCATTTTCGCATTCCACTTACTTTGAGTGACTGCAGATACTTCTACTTATCTTGTATGCATATTCCTAAGAACAACAATTAGACAGGTCTTCCTAAATAACTGATGCAATAACTGATGCTTTTTGTTCAGGAGGCAAGGGTAAATGGCTCGACTCTCAGCACAAAATTTTCCAAGATTCCGATGGTGACATAATCGCCTCTCTTCACCATCAACGTGCTGCGAAGAAAGATCACAGAGGTGCGAAGAAGGACCAGAGACCTAACAAAAGTCACTCAGGTACCTTACTTGTTTGTTATTCGTCCAGACTACATGTCATGTGACTTTATCAATTTGAATTAAAACATGGGATTTTGGGTGAATGAATCCATTTTGAAACAAGGCATCGAACTGGAATTTTGATAGTTTGTTGTTTGTTTACCAAAATGAAATTGAATCTGAAACCTTGGAAGCCACTCAGATCATTTAAAAACTTTAGCGGATAGATTGTTGCACTTCGAACAGAAGGTTCATTTTAAGTGAATGACGAGCAACCTACAATTGATGGAATTTGTAGCGTTGTTCCAAAAAATTTCTTAGCAAGGGCAAGCTTCTCCCAGCTTTCTTGGACTAAATCTCCGTGTTGCTTTTAAGAACAGCACTTTTATGCAATTGGCTAAGGTTTGTTTTACCCATTTCAAGTCATGTGACCATACTCTTAGAAAGTTTTAGTATTATGCTACTTTTTGCATTCATGGCACATCTTTGCATGGCACCATCTTAGACAAATCAAAAGATGTTTTATCAAGGGATTGATCATATGACTTGAAATGTGAGTAAACAGACCTTAGTCGATTTTGTCTATTAATTGATTGGTTTAGGCAGCAATTTTAGGCAACATTTTGCAAGTCCCTTGCGGAAATCTATGATAATTTAATGATTCCAAAACTACACTGTTTCGTTTTTGCAGGCAAGGGAAAGTGGCTTGATTCTCAGCACAAGATCTTCCAAGAATCACAAAATGACATTGTGGCATCATTGCATCATCTGCGTGCTGATAAGAAAGATCAACGTGGTGCCAAAAAGGACCAGAGACCAGCCAAAAGTCACTCAGGTACACTGTTGAAGCTGACATGTTCATATTTTTCATATATTTGTCACATTCAAGGGGCTGTANTCAAGGGATTGATCATATGACTTGAAATGTGAGTAAACAGACCTTAGTCGATTTTGTCTATTAATTGATTGGTTTAGGCAGCAATTTTAGGCAACATTTTGCAAGTCCCTTGCGGAAATCTATGATAATTTAATGATTCCAAAACTACACTGTTTCGTTTTTGCAGGCAAGGGAAAGTGGCTTGATTCTCAGCACAAGATCTTCCAAGATTCACAAAATGACATTGTGGCATCATTGCATCATCTGCGTGCTGCTAAGAAAGATCAAAGTGGTGCCAAAAAGGACCAGAGACCAGCCAAAAGTCACTCAGGTACACTGTTGAAGCTGACATGTTCATATTTTTCATATATTTGTCACATTCAAGGGGCTGTACAACCCGTCCTCTCTGCGTGGCTCTTGGTGTCAAATCCTCGAATGTTTTTAGGCTAAACACAACACAGCCAATGACAGTTTTACACAGAGAATAGTAATCCAAAGTATCTGCGACAATCTCAGTAATCGAAGCTTTGTTGAAGAATTCGTTTATTTTTCTAACGCCGAATATGTGAAAGTTTTGATAGATATCAAAAGTTCCATCACATTTCATAGACATAGACAAGAAAACACTGCAATGAAACTTACGTAGAAGCTGCGATAAACTGGCCGCCATTAAAAGCCCAAGGGTTATCCCTTTTCCTTTTTCTCTTCCTCTTTTCCCCCTTCCTTCCCTTCCTTCCTTCCCTTCCTTCACTTCTTTCCCTTCTTTTCTCTTTCCTTTCCTTTCCTTCCTTCCATTTCTTTTCCTTTTTCCCTTCTTCCTGGGAAATGTAAGCATTTCGCCTACCTTCATGGTTGTGCCGCTAGCACGCTACTTTGTTTTTTGAGCCATGAGGCCTATAATGTACAACTGTATCAAAACAGAACAATAGCAGGTACAGCTCCTCCACAACAGCCACAAAAACGGGGCACAATTTTTTGGGACACCCTGTAATTAGAATATTTATTGCAATATGATTTTGCACTGCTGGAATTTTGCTAATTTTCTGAATAGCGCCTTGATTTAGATTTCTCTTGTCATTTCTTTAAAAATTGTTGTCCTTTTCTACAGAAGAGCCCAAAGATTTAAAAGCAGAGAAAAGGAATGAAATCAACCACGAAGGTATGCCATTTTGAAAAAAACTTGCATTTTTTCTTATTCAGCAAAGGACTGTGAATGGACTGCTATGAAATGAAATTCAATGGACAGATGTAAGCTAAGACTGAGATCATGTTTATTTTCAAATTAAAATGGTGCTGAATAATGTGTTGACTAACTGCTTTCATATGCATACCTATCTGTAAGAAATAAAAGACTGGCGTTGTCTCTTGCCCGTTCGGAACTGACCTCGTTAACTTTGTCGCCATGAGTAGGACGATGATTCTGTGAAAATCTAAGTGCTACTCTAACTTGCTCTGCAATATCTACTGGCGTTATTGAAACTTTTTTCTCAACATTTCTACCACAAAATTTTTGTGAAAACTCTTCAGAAATTATGGACACAGAATTTCCGTTCAGACAAGTTGATAACATTTTGACGGTCTTCTGCCGGAAATAGCTTGAATCTCAATACTGGCATAAACGTTGCACCTAATTTCAATTGCCCAGCAGGAAGTAGGTTGGCCTGAAATAGGCTTATATGCACAACTTTTAAGGCCCCACCGAGCTCCAGTTTTCACTTGTGGGTCTTGCAAGCCATGCACAGGCTAATGATAAAAACAACCGATAGTGCCTATCTGAAAAAATACTTTAAACATCATTGAAAATAAACAGGCTAAGAAGTCTTCTCTGTAACCCATTACTGACTTGCTAATATCAAATAGTTAAAATGTTTATATTTTGCATTTGGATATTAGCTAAAGATTTAACTATTAATGATTTAATGAATACTAACGATACTGCCTTAAAAGTAACAATTTAAAGATAAGTTAACTGCGTTAATTTGCCTGCAAAGAATAATATATCTTTAGATGATATTATTATATATTATAGAATCAAATATAATTATATAATATGAAATCAATAATATCTTAAGATTATTAATTGTGGTCTTGAAAATATAGCTCTTAACAGTTAACCCTTATTTTAGTGATTTTGTCTATGTTTTAGAGCAAAGATTTACCATTGAAACCTTTAAGCATATTCTAGGGTATCCGTAGTAGGGACAGAGAATCAATCCGTAAGGCAATTTTAACATTAAAGCCAATGCAACGAAATTTTATTGAAAAAAGAACATAAAATTCATTTGTTCTAGGCAAGGAAAAAGATCATTTGCAAAAGCCGAATGTTGTTCTTACGCCAGAAGAGGCCCATCGATTTCTCGGACAAAAAGATCCCAACGAAAATTCAGAAGTCGAGCTCTTAAACCTCGTTCCCAAAAAGAAACCATTTTGGAGGTCCTCAGACCCAACCGATGAAAGTTCTGTTGCTATGGCTGCAATGAAAGAGGGCAGGAAGGATTTTCGTAATGAAGAGACCGCACATGTATTAGGACCCGCTAAGCCGCTATTTGCGACCGGGGGTGGACTTTCGTTCCGGGATCCCGTGACTTATAAGCCTTTGATACCAAATATGGGTGAGCACGAACTGGGTGAGTCTCGTTCTGAGGAGGTCGAGAAAGAGGCAAATGAAAAAGGGAAGGATGCGAAGTTGAAGGGTGAAGAGGAGAAAGGCTTGAAAGGGGAAATGAGTAAAGAGAGCAAGGAAAGCAAGGGTGATGAAACGGATAAAGAGAAAGTGAAGGAAAAGGAAAAGGAAAAAGAGGTCGAAAAGGAAAAATTGAAAGAGAAGGAGAAGGAAATTGAAAAGGAGCTTGAAGAAGAAAAGATTAAAGTCATGGAAGAAAAAATAAAGCAGGAACAATTAGAAGAGGAGAAGAAGAAGATCGAAGAACTTAGCAAACAACAATCAGGCTCCCAAGGCACTGCTCCATCGGGCAATGAAGACAAAAATGTTAATTTAAACATTTACCAACCCTCTCATGGGAATACTGGAGTTTCTGATTTGAAGAATGAAAATGGGACGAATCAGAAGCAAGCCTCATTAGCTCCAGTGTTGAGCATTCCTAACATCGTGCAGCCCGGCCAGATCCCGTCCTCGTTGTCAAATTTGTACGGTAATAATATGAATAAGAATATGGCACCGTCTGGAACTGAGATTAACATGCATTTGAGGCCAGGTTCCCAACAAGTCAATCAGAATGTCAACAATGGTCAGGGTTCGAAGCCAAAGATTAAAATCAATCTACACATCAACGAGGGTGATGAAAGTGATAGCAACGGTCAATATCTGTTTCAGAAATTCGAAACGAGGCTTCCAATGGAACAATCTAGAAGTCCAGCTGCCCTTTCATATTACAACCAAAAACGAGAGCCCGTTTCTCCACCCCCGTTGATTGGTGCACCAAATATGGTAAACCTGCCAGCGTCGTACAAAGACAATAGTTTCAAACAGGCACTAGAAAGTTTTGCGACCGGTTTTAATATAAAGCCACCAGGGGAAGTTGCAGATCGAAGTCAACAATCAATTAACAATGAGAACACAAACAATGCCTATTATGATACACAATCTGTTGACCAATCAAATGCCAATACCTATAACAATCAGCAATCTAATTCTAATAACAATGCTCCTCTGACTGAGAACAATGCTCCTGTCACTGCGAGCAATGACCAAAGATCTCTTGCAAACAATAGCGACAATACAAATAATTATTGGTCAGCCAATGAAACGTTTAATGATCAGAATAATATTAATAACAATGAACAGAACAATGTATGGCAACAACCATCGAATGCTAACAATGAGCAAAGTAACAATCAGAACAATTACTATTCTTCTAACAATGACATTGAAACAATGCAAAATAACAATAATCCACCAAACCTAGCTTCAAGCAGATCCTCTGTTCTGAACACATATCAGTCGCCCTTTCTGAACAACTATTGGCAAGGTATGCCACGTTACGGACGAAATTTCCCTTATGGTTCGGGAATGAGTACAGGCAACACAATGAGTGGCTTTGGAGGTATGAGTAATGCATGGATGATGCCTAATTTAGTACAAGCTCCAAATATGCAGTCTTCAAAAAGAGGAAATTTCGAGGGCATGTTGAACAGACAAAATAGCTACAACAATCCTGGATCGTTTTACGATAACATGGGCTCGAATCTCAATCCCATGGTATCGAATCCTTACGGAAGTTATAACAATTATCAAGGGTTCGTTGATCAGTATACTCCAAAACAAGTACCAAACTACTCTTTTGCTGAACAGTACGCCCCAAAGAAGATTCCTGATTTTGTCGATCAATATACCAAACCAGCTTCTTTTATCGCTGGTCCTAAAGTGACCTATCCATATGAAACAGTTCGACAGGCGCCGAAGGATCCCTTAGTCCAGCAACGACAAGATATGCCCACTGCCCGCCCTCAATATATTGATACGACACAGATGGTAAATCTTGCGCAAGGCCCGCACCGTGAGCCCCCACAAGAATTTAACTTCCCTGGATTCAAGTTGGTTTCTCAGACGTACACGGATTACAATGAAAATTGTGATTGCAATTTTGATAGAAACTGTCCCTGCCCTCCTCAAAATGCGCCTACACAACGGGCCACACTACCACCTCAGCCACCACCACAAGCAGCACCACCACCACGTGTTGTTTACGTTAAACGCAAGCCACCACCGCCACCACCACCCCCTAAAAAGATTATAAAGATAATTCGCAGACCACCACCTGCACGTCCGCCACCAGCTGCCCCTCCTGCAGCTGCTCCACCGGCACCACAACCCGGACCTCCACCAGCCCAGGCACCTCCACCACCACCACCAGGCCCGTGTCAGTCATGCAACCCACCACCTCCTCTCTCACCACCACCAGCCCAGGCACCTCCACCACCACCACCACCACCACCACCAGGCCCATGTCAGTCATGCCAACCACCACCTCCTCCACCACCACCACCTCCTCCCCCGCCTCCTCCTCCTCCGCCACCACCTCCTCCTCCTCCACCTCCTCCACCACCACCACCACCACCACCCCCTCCACCACCTCCGCCACCATGTGGTGGAGCATGCCCACCACCCCAACGACCAGCCCCCAACCCATGCCCTTCTGGCGCGTGTAACCAGCCTGCTTCCTTCACCCAGCAAACAGGATTCTTACCAGCTCCTTTGGAAACATACGGTCCACAAGCTCTAAATCCCCACAAAATAGCAGCTTATGGCCCTGCTGTTGGTAAAGTCCCTCAAAGACAGCAGAGATTCCCAGCACCAGCGAATAAATTCCTTAATAAGATATCCAACCAGCAGTTAGGCTCATTGAATGCGTTAGCATCTAAACTGAGTGGTGATGCTAGCTTAGGAAGTGATCTCGAGAAGCTCAAAGACAAACTCTCAGATGTAGTAGCAGAAGCTATCGTTCGATACAAAAACACAGGGAAAGGTGGCCTACCTTATTCGAAAAACCTACTTCGAAATACTGACAGTCTCTATTACAAAGATTATCCTAAAGTTGGATTTCAACGGCAAGGAGCAGCCAAAGGCAAGCAGCAATATTCTGCGTACAATGCTAAGTCTTTTGGAAGCCCTCAGCAAAGAATCGAGCCAGACTTTAATCCTGTGAAGGAAAGGGGAAGCCCTCAGCAACAGATTAACCGTGGTTTGGATGATGAGAGAGAACATGAAAAGGTTAGGCTGGACGCTCTCGTGCAGCCGTTGAAATCCAAGTATGTTTTCAGGCCGAGACCAGTCGTTGGCATGAATCGTATCAACCGGAAAAAAGCTGGTGAACAAGCACCGCGAGTCCGACCAGCTGAGAATTTAGGAGTGAAAACCCAAGGCAACGTTAAAGCAAGTAATAATCATTATCCGAAGGAAAAGGTTTCGAAAGGGAAAGATATCCAGAAAGAGAAAGATGATTCGAAAGTTTACCAGGAATCTGATGTTACTGACTACGGAGATGATGAACACCGGAATTTCAACATCCACAAAGGCGAGAACCCGAACGGTGCTGTTTATAAAGTTCGGAACAGACCATTGAAGAACCAAACAGATGAAGACGTTTATGAGCTGAAAGACAATGGAAATATTGCTATCCAATCAGCACAGGAGCCTGATTTCCCTGTGGGTTTGTTTACGGCTGCCGACTTAAAGGGTGGTGATCCATTCTTGCTGAATTGGCGCATTCCCCCAACAGCCTCGGCATTTTCAGGACTAGTCGCCCAAGCCCAGGTTGATGGGCCTAGCCTGTTTAAACTGCACGGCAAGAAAGAAAGAGCCTATTTTACGAAGGAAGGCGAGGATGCTAACGATGATTTGGACTTTGTTTCGCCTAAATTCGACTCTTCGCAGTTCTTTTTCAATGATCCCGGTCGCTCATTGCCGGGGGAAGCGTTAATCGAGAGCAGTAATTTTGGAAGAGTGGAGTCGGCGCTTCAGGAAGGGCCTAGTGTTAAAAAAAATGAAATCCGCAAAGATACTGAGTCGGAAAGAAGAGACTCTGCAGGCAGTGAAGCCACAGAGGCGCATCTCGCAGAGGCCCACCACCATAGATCAAAGAAAAGAAAGCATAAATTTGGAAAACGTAAATTTGGTAGTGGTAAGCATCATCGTCATCACCATAATCGGAGAAGAGGCAAGAGAAGGCATCGGCTCAGTGGTATGGAAAGGCAGCAAGTAAATATGAGAAAGTATTGGCAGACATTGCTCGCACAGAGGTCTCCTTACTTCGCATGGGGACCAGAATATTATGTGAATAAAAGGAGAAGATAGATGTCTGTGTCTGTAAGGTTTCTTCGATGACTAGAGTGAAGATCATTTTGTTTTGATGGTTGAAAATTGAGAAGCTATACAGTTGCAAAGAAGCTGGCCAAATGCTCATCATGAACCACACTTCAAAGAACCGTAAAATGATTCTCTTTTGAGCTATGTACACTCTGACAATTGAAGTTAAGATATAAGTGTGCAGAAATTTGTTTTTGCTGATGACATTAATACGTTGATTTATTGGTACTGATACTGTAGAATTATTGAACATTTAGGAACGATATTGATAAACGTACCGGGTGTCCCAAAAAAAGTACTCCTGTTTAAAAAATCACCAAAAATAGATTATCAAACCTTTGTTAAAATTTTCTTTTTGACTCGTGTTGTCAAAGACCCAGAAATATTTATAGATGCTAAAATGTTTGCTTTTGATGCAACAAGGTAGGAAAATGACACGTTGAAAACCTTATTTTGAGCTATACCTTTTGAGCAAAATACTCCATCTTGCCTAACAGTCAAAAATTTCAGATTTTTCATCATCATCGAAATCTCCAATGATAGTGTGCATTTCTCCCAGGGGGGGGTACTCCCTAACTTTCAATACGGGGGGTCCGTGCCACTTTTTCTTTCCTGACCCCTAAATATTAAGCCTAATGATTTGGGGACCCCAAATATTGAGTCTAATGTTTTGGAGACCCCAAATATTGTTATCTATTTCTGGGGCCCCTTACATGTTTTTGAATGATTTCAATTTGAGCCTCTTGATTTTTCTCAGTTTTTGAATAATACCAAAGTATTTATTTCGTGATTCGCAACTTCAGGGCCAAATTGCAGGATTCTTCCTTTCCTCATATTTGTTGACCCCAAATATTCAATTGTTGTCCATGTTGTAATTCACAGACCCCAAATATTGATTTTATGTAAAATTTCGGACCCCAAATATTGGCACGGACCCCCC
>REGL01000380.1:10396-31254 GCA_004194395.1 Aurelia aurita complex sp. Pacific | reverse complement strand
TTTAAAAAGGCTGGTGTAAAATTCAGTTACTTATTTCTTTGAACTGAATGATTTCGAAGAAACTTCAGCTATTTCTCTACAATTCTACCGTTGGACTTTTCTGAAATCTTCAATATTTTCAGAATGAGAGTGTTTTTTACTTTTTCAAGAATTCAAGAAAAATTTTCAAAAAGACTTAAAACCATGGTAATTTCTAAACTATTTGAAGCAACATGAAATAATTTCGCAGAAAACCATAGTTTATGGATGTCTACAATATGGTATCAAGCAAAAGTCTGTCACTTTTCTGGTTTATGATTTAGAAATTTGATGACGTCACACCCTCAAATGAGTTGAAATGTAACATACGCTGAAATTTTGAAAAATATTGAAAAGCCCTGAAAAGTCCAACGGTAGAACTAAAGATAAGTAACGAAAGTTTGTTTCAAGCCACTCAGTCAGAAGAAATAGATCACAGAATTTTACACCCACCTTTTTACGCTGAGTTTAAGATTTGGAAGCTATGCCGG
The DNA here is from genome assembly GCA_004194395.1 of Aurelia aurita complex sp. Pacific. NCBI lineage: Eukaryota > Metazoa > Cnidaria > Scyphozoa > Semaeostomeae > Ulmaridae > Aurelia > Aurelia aurita complex sp. Pacific. The sequence continues at coordinate 30,745 of REGL01000380.1, read as the reverse complement.
AGCTCTTACCCTACTCAGTCGAATGTTTCACACAAAGAGCAATCGTGTATGTGTAATGCATGAATTTAATCTAAATTTTAAATGGCATTTGAAGTTATTACGATGAAATTTGGAACTTCTAAATTCTATGATCTTGTGAAAATGCAGGATCTTTAAACACAGCCTGTAGATTAACTACTTCATTCCCAATTTCTGCTTTGTTCATTGAATTGGATAGACACCCTGTATATCGCGGCTATCATTTACTAGATTTTAGCAAACCAAGTTTCAAAATGTAAGTCGAAGTTTCTTCCTTCAAACATTCTGAAACAGAATCAATAAAATATATAATTATTGATATCACAGCTTCTCCATAGCAAATCTGCATACGTTAGGACACCCGGTGGATCTTACATGCTCCACGGGGGTTCAAACATGGCAGAACTTTTTGATTTTGCACATTGGTTCGGTTTATTTCTAAAAAACTTAACTTGAAGGGGCTGAATAAGAAGCTGTTGGGGAAATTTTATATTTGGCTGTTTTGTGATGAGCTAATTTATTGCGACCATTCAACAAATATTTAAAATAAATGTCCCTCCTTGTAGATCAGCCTTTGCATTTTCTTTTGATACAAATTAAACCTCCATATGTTTTGGGATTGCTGCGATATAAATGGATTTCCAACAAGTATTTCCAACATGGCAGAATTTTTCAGCTGGCACATTGGGTTGGCTTATCTCTAAAAAATTTAACTTAAACTTAAATTACCTTTACTTTCAAGTATCTAATTGTTTTTTCAACTGAATATAACGCATAAATACCATATAAAGAATAAACTGATAGAATAAAATGTGACTTTTATTCTCGTGTCTCTCTCTTCATGTTTCAGTGCTCAGTGTTACAATACTAGACGAGTCACTAAAATCATGGGCGTTTAAGTTTTGTTCCTCCCTGTCTTCCTCGTGTCCGGCTTTCCTTGCATCCTGGTTTCCTGCAAATTGATTGACAGCGAAACAAAAAAAACAACTTCTCTCTTTCTGCCTTGTAATTTCCTGTTGCAACAACAACAGCGTTTACTGGCACAGGGACACAGGTAGGAATAAACCTGCGATAGGAATAACTACTGCTAAAATCTAGGGGTAGTAGTAATAATTAGATAACAATGCTAAATATAGTTTCCTACAGATTTTTAAAGTGTTTCTTCACTAAACCATACCAGTGACTAAATTGCTTTATAAAATTGCTTATGAAAAGGTGACTAAACGAAGATAAAATGATCTACAATCAGTTGCAATCATTAGATTATTTGATAGTGGACAGGTTCATATCGATTTTAAAATTTACCTGACTGAGATGGGTCATTCGAGAAAGCTCTTGCAAGAAACGTTCAAAAAGCCTCAAATCACGACCAAATGTTCCTAAGATTTCTGCCTAGCATTGACTGTAACACGTTTTAGCACGTGTTATCTCTCCTTTTGGGAGGATGTAATCGCTTGGAATAATGTTGCTATACTCAAAGGGATGACACTTTCGTACTCCCAAAGGGATAACACTTTCGTACTCTCAAAGGGATAACACTTTCGTCCTCTCAAAGGGATAACACGTGCTAAACACGTAAAAGTCATTGCTGCCAGGCAAAAAATTTGATTGTGACTTTTTACTGTTCTATATCAATTAAAACACAGAATCATGCAGCAATACAACTATTGTGCCACTCATTGCAGCAAAGGACACGTAGTCAGCGAGTTCCCACGATGAGTGACACTTACAATTAACTGAGGAATTCAACGCAAAAGAAAAATTACAATTGAAAGGAACGTAAAATGAAAAGCCTGATCGCTGAGCAGAACTGAGGCTGCTTGATAAAACGGCTAACCGGAAGCCGGTCCGACATGGATCCCTTGAACTGTAGAGAAAGAATTGGTCCTATATATTCTTACAATCGTGATTTGGACCTGTTATGAAGGTTTCTGTAAAGGGCTTTTTCTTGAAGCAATCCCTCATAATTTCAGAACGGAGTAGCTGATCAAGTAAATTTTAAGATTTATTTGAACATGTCCACTATTGAATAATAATACCGGTGAGTCAATAAAAAGAATCCACGTTTTAAAGGTCATAGGTCCCTGGATATAAAGACGATGCTATCGGCAGATATATAGTTTAATGGTAGACATGTTCAAATTCATTTCAAAATTTACCTGACTGAAATCGGCCACTCCGTTCTGAAATAATGAGGGATTTTCTCGAGAAAGCCTCTTCAAGCAACCTTCAAAACGTGCCCAAAATCACGAACAAATTTCCCTGACAATTCTGCCTTACACGGGCCTTACAGCAATTACTTCTGCACGCTTTAGCACGTGCTATCCTCTTGGGAGGATGAACGAGTCTTCTCCCTGGTATCAATAACCTATTCTAGGGGATTCCATTCTCCCAAGAGGACAAAATACATGAGTACATGTAAGTGTCATTATTTTTAGGTAGGAGAACCAAGGAACATTTGCTCATTGTTTTCATTCGTTTCTTCAGGTTTTTGGAAGGGGCTTTCTGCATAAATCTCCCACATCCATGGGAAGGAATGGCATGTTAAAGCCGGGTAAATTACTGAACCAAAGTGAACATATTGACAATAAAACAAGACAGTTTTTAATATTATTGCTTTGATATCCAGAGAACAGTGTAGTGGCTTTTCAAGCATAGGTTTCAAATCTTTAAATAAGCGTTAAAAGGTGGGTGTAAGATTATATGACCTATTTCCTGTAACTGAATGGCTTAAAAAGAAACTTTAGCTGCCTATCTGTAATTCTACCGTTGGACATTTTGGAAATTTTGAATATTTTTTGAAATTACAGGATATTTTATGTTTCAGCTCATTGGAGGATATGACGTCGTCAAATTTCTAAATCATAAACCACGAAAATGACAGGCTTTTGCTTGATACTATATTGTAGACATTCAAAAACTATGCCTTTCTTGAAAATTATTTCATGACAGCGTAGAGATTATCATGGTTTAAAATTTTTTTGAAAATGTTTCTTCAGTTATCGAAGAAGGAGAAAAACACTCAGATTCTCAAAATATTGAGGATTTCAGAAAGGTCCAACAGCAGAATCATAGCAAAATAGCAAAAATTTCTTTGAAGCCATTCAGTTAAAAGAAATAGGTCATTGAATTTTACACCAACCTTTTTCAAGATTTGGAGCCTATGCTGGCCTTTCAAACGGGGATTGGTTTTTTGCTCACTCGGTATAAGCTTGTTGAAAACATGTTCAATAGCAATCGTAGCCCATGTGACAGATAGCTTCCCTATCCAATGAATACTCGAAAGGCTGTAGACTCATTTATATACACAAACCATGAGCTTTCCTTGCATAAGCCTTTTCTAAAACGCTTCATTAAACTTCAGTCAAAAAGATTAATGAAACGAACGAATATCGTTTAACCCCTGGTAATGAAATCATTGGGTTCCACTGGTCTAATCGGTCAATTCTAATTAACATCTAATTGTTCGACTATACTGTGATTAACCTACATGAGCGTACAGTTATTAACCGATTCAAGTTCACTGGGTTTGGCTGGTACCCAGTGGTTATCAAAATTAGAATATAGCCCGTGTTTATTTGAAGGATAACGCCCTTTTCTGCAAACGGGGGGCAAGTACAATTGTTATTTTAGAATAGAACGGAATCTTTACCAAATGAAACAAGTCAAAACAAGTCAAATTATCAAACCGGGATTTCTCATTGTTCTGTGTGAGGAGAGTCTTAACGATTTGATCAAGTGTTTTAGGCCCTTTTTCAGTCATTTTGCAAGCATGAAATTTTTGTAAAGTTGAATTTACCTATATTTGCAGTTCTCGTAAAAAGACGAGAAAAATCACAAAAATACTTTGATCTTTTGGCTTTTAACTAGAATTTGAATTATACAAATCCATGAAGTACTTGTGGTGCTACGAATTTTCGAACGTGGGAACTTTTTTCTGGCTGACCCGGTACAGTTTAAGATATCGTTGTTCGAGATAAACAGTGTTTTGACTGCAAATTCATCTCCTTGCCAGATTTATTTGTGAAATGAAATGATCGTTTCTATTGATCTACACAGAGTTTTTAGTTGTCTGGATTATTTCTTAGGGTACTNTCCTTTAGAGGAAGCCTCCTTTGGAACACCCTTAGTGACCAGATAAAAGCATTTCCAAAAGTTGCAGCTTTCAAAAGAGCGATCAAGCACTGGCTTGGCGATAAGTGTAATTGCCGGATTTGTAAATAGCCAGAATTGTAAATTTGTGTATTTTCTGTTAAAGTTGTTTTTGTAAATAGTTGGTATAAATTAGTAATCGTATTACTATTGTCAATAGACCAACTTTAAAGAAGATTATTATCATTATCATATCCCAGGCAATAAGATAACCTGATTAAATTTATTTTTATCGCTGTGGAGCTTAATTGCTGGAAAATTTTGTGCAGGAACTTGGGCCTGTTTGGTTTCCGTACCAAACTCTTGGATGCTGATACAAAACTCTTTTAAAAAATCACTCGTTGATCGAGAAAATATCACCGTTTTTAATCAGCTAGATTTTGTTATCTAAGTTGACATTTTTTCCCAATGATAATCAGCTGCAATGAATCTGATGAGTAGCTGGCAATCTACAGAGTCGCAAACTTTTTAACATTTTGACTAATCCGGTAGTTTCAGCCTTCATGATTTGATATCTTGGAGAATTTAACATTTCATCAAGATTATAACCTTGAAAATACGGATTATGACCGAACAAACTTGAAGCTTCTTCTTCAGAACTTGTTTTTTCTAACAAAAGGCTCTCAGGTAGCCTGCGCGCATCTTTCTGTTGTGGTTGTTGAAAAGTGAGCAAACGGAAGCTCTCAGGATGCTCGATTATTTTTCCCGTTCTTTGAGGGTATTTGGCGTTGTGAACGAAAATCAAATTTTCCAACAGAATAACTCGTCTCCAACTTGACATTCCAGTACTTTACACTATTCCTGTTGCCTAGAACATCCTGTGAAGACAGTGGGCTTTCAGTAGGCCTAGTGCATTTGATAGTGCGCTCTACATTATTTAAACGGCTTGTACAGCTCCGTGTTTTGTAGAGTTAGATGTGATTTCGAGTCGTAAAATGTGCCGTAGTTTATCTCTTATCTTTCCAATGCAAGCAACTATTACAAAAAGGCCAAGAAGAATAGTTTGTTTGTCAAAGGATTGATTCATTGTAGTACCATGTATGCTGGTCCTCAGGGCTCAGGCATAGGGACGGCATTTATGATCAGTTATTTTCAATGTAACGCTTATTCTTTCCTTCCTAGGAACAGATGAAGAATCCAGGACTTCACGGTCATCCGACTCGACGCCAACTGACACACTGGTAAAAAGACATCAAGTGCCTCGACTCCAAACCATCGTCAACGTTCCGTCACGGCGAGGTTATATGCCCGCACCCTTGCCCAATGCCGCAAGCTCTTATCCCCGTTACATGCCTATTCCACGCAGAAACCTACTCAACCTACAACCAAGTGTGATGCTACCTCAACGGTCAAAATATTTGTACCCACCAAAGAAGAGCATTGCATTCTTCGCGCGGCGAAATCCATACTACACGCAACAACCTAAGGTCCTAGCTAATCCGAGACAAAATGCAATCATTGCCTCGAGACGTGGATATATGTATGCGCAACGTCCAAGGTATATGTACAACCCACGACAGTTTTATCGTAATGTTCGTCCTGCTTTTGCATATGCTCGAAATTACATGTATCCGCAACAACGGAGATATGTTTATTCGCCGCGCGCACCAGTGGCCTACAGACAAGCGGTTCTTCGAAGCAGAACACCAAGAGTTGTTTTCAGAACGCCAGGCCCTGTTTACGCTTTTCGAAGAAACCAACAAACCCCATCATTATACGGACGGCAATATTCCGTTACCGGAAACCATTTGAACCTGAACACTGGAACAGGCTCACATACTATGTCACATTCTATCTTGAAAGCTCCCGGACATACATCAACGGACACTCACGTGTTGAACAAGCAACAAACGGGTGGGAAAGTGAGAGGTGTAGCGGCACTCAAAGGTAGAAAAGCAACCCCCGTGTTAAATGCGAAATACCCGTTCATGTACAAGGGATCAAAAACGAGAGGCAGGGTGTCAGCAAGTGCAAAAGTTAATGCTAAGGCTTCTGCGTCCAGTGCATCCTCTTCAAAGTCGAGCAGCTCTTCGAACAGTAACGCTGGTTCCCGAACGGCTTCTGGCGGCTGGGGTGGCGGCGCCGGGGCTGGATGGGGCACTGGGCAGAACGCCTGGGGCATCGGATATGGTGGAGGTGGTGGTGGCAGTAATTGGAACATACCTTCTGGTATGATAGGAATACCAGGGATGCCTGGAAAATTCCCTGGTATCCCTCAAGGATTCCCAGGAATGCCTTCCGGGGGCTATCCTTCCTCGCAGTCCAAGGGTTCGTATGCTGGAGCTCAAGCACGCCCCGCAAAGAAACCTTCGTCAACAATAAAGGGTAAGAAGATCACTCTTAAACCAAACAAAGGACTTGATGCTACTAAGGCATACAAAGCTGTTAAAGGTAAGAATACGAGGCCTAAGGTTCCTGTGAAAAATCTAACCAGGAAGATGAAAACATATGCAAAAAAGCCAGCACCGAAGTCAATGTTTCCCGTGAAATCTTACAACCCTGGCCAACTCTATCGAGTGCAGTTCTTCACAAGTGATCCGATGCACAGACCTGCTAGTCAACAATGGCAGAACATTAGGCAGAAGATTATAGCAGATGTTATGAGGAACTAACTATGCAAGCACGTTAACTCGTCGTAAGCTGGTAGTAGCCCTCTCTCTGCTCAAAGATATAACTATAGCTTCGCTTCGCAAATACATTGATAGTAGCTTTTCGCCCAAAGGGAGTCTGTCGAAACGCATTGTTTGATCAAAGGTATTATTAGTGAATTTTAGGAGATGTGTTTACTGTTGTTTTATGGTGTGAATTACCTGCACAGCTACTCGTTGTTTTCGTCATTCCTCTCTTAGCCTGTGTGGACAGGCCTTAGGCCTTATCTGGGAGCTGCGAAGCCTGNAACAAAGGACTTGATGCTACTAAGGCATACAAAGCTGTTAAAGGTAAGAATACGAGGCCTAAGGTTCCTGTGAAAAATCTAACCAGGAAGATGAAAACATATGCAAAAAAGCCAGCACCGAAGTCAATGTTTCCCGTGAAATCTTACAACCCTGGCCAACTCTATCGAGTGCAGTTCTTCACAAGTGATCCGATGCACAGACCTGCTAGTCAACAATGGCAGAACATTAGGCAGAAGATTATAGCAGATGTTATGAGGAACTAAATATGCAAGCACGTTAACTCGTCGTATGCTGGTAGTAGCCCTCTCTCTGCTCAAAGATATAACCATAGCTTCGCTTCGCAAATACATTGATAGTAGCTGTTCGCCCAAAGGGAGTCTGTCGAAACGCATTGTTTGATCAAAGGTATTATTAGTGAATTTTAGGAGATGTGTTTACTGTTGTTTTATGGTGTGAATTACCTTCACAGCTACTCGTTGTTTTCGTCATTCCTCTCTTAGCCTGTGTGGACAGGCCTTAGGCCTTATCTGGGAGCTGCGAAGCCTGTCCACAGGCTATTCTTCTCTGCTATATAAATTCAATGCATGGTGTGTATTCTATCCTATTTGCGCTGCTTCTGGCTCCCTATAGACTGATGATATGGTCGTAGTTATCGCTATTGAAATACTGCCGGACGCTCCTAACTACAGTATTGAGCGGTCTCGGTCTGGTGTAACAGCCTCGTTTTGAATAGCGATTACTGGGACTCATTGTAATCAGTCTAGGCTCCCTTGCTCTCACCTGATAGTTGTCCTCCATTTTGAAATTTACCTCAAGCTGAATGTTGACTTCTAACATTCAGCTTGAGCAAAATTTCAGAATGAAGTACGACCGCCTGGCAAGAGCAGCTAGCAGAGGGGAGTTACAGTGCAATAGTATATCATATATACAATCAATGAGTTGGTATAGCAGAGAAAAATTAAGAAACCAACATTTAGCTGTAGAAGTAAGTAACATCCATCTGTCATAAACCATGGCCTAAATCCACTCGTTGTAATACCCTCAGTTTGACAGAGCGTGGCTTAAGTGAACAAAGAAGTTAGTTTTTCGGTTTTAAATGATTCCTTTTAGACGATAGCAGTTCTAAGAATGGTCGATAATGAATGTACTAAGTGAGTCAAAGAATTTCAACGTTTGTGATGATATCATGGGTAGCTAGACACTGCTGGTGTGCTTCAATGGAGGAGCACTGCTACTAATATGTACCTGCGGAGCAATAATTTCTATAATTCTGCGGAGGAGGTAATTAATAGCTCCTCCATAGTAGTAAATAATGTTTTACTCCGCAAAAGAACGAAGCTGTGGGAATTAAGCACAACTGAGGGGGGGGGGCGTCTAACTACCCATGGTGATATATACGATGATGAGCTACTAACAACTTTTCATGAAAGATACAAATGATAAAAATTCTCAAAGAAAAATTTCGACAATCCCTTGAAAATCTCAGGAATTGCTTAAATCCTTAGAAATCTTGAAAATCTCGAAAATCTTTGAAAATTTCAAAGAATTTTGAATATCTCAAAATTCTCAAAAAGTGTTAGAAATCGTAGAGAATTTATGAAATCCTTGAAAATCTCCGAAAAAGACCTCAGAAATCTCTAGAACCTCTTTTTGCAATATTTACGTGATTTTGAAATTTTGTGAGAACAAGGAAAGTCCTGTTTTTGAAGTTTCTTATGCAATAAATCAGCAACCACTTGTCCGATTAGCTAAAGCAAGGACTCATAGTCTAAGTCTAGGCTTATCCCATGCAACTGTGTCAAAAATGGGACAATCGAATTTACAGGTCCTCATCAGAAGCTGCCCAAATGGGGCGCAATTTATTGGGACGCCCTTTAGATCGGAAAATATCAGTTTTGCTATCACCTTCAATGGTGATTGTTGATCTGTAAGGGTTGCTTTCTTATTTACACGACAGTATACTTAACGAAGGCCATAATAGTGACCTGATTTGTAGATAAATGAATGATTTTAACTTTTCTGAAATTAGAAGAATTTGATTTTAATCATGACAGTTAATTAGCTAAAAGTTAACATTTCTTACTCTCTCTCTTTTTCTCTCTCTCGGTTTCATCTTGAAATACCAGGCGTGTATTGTTCACAGTAAACAAAGCAAAACAATGAGACCTTGTCCTCATAATGTTCGCTCAATGTTCGTCAGTGTTCAAGGATTTTTCAATGACGTAATCTGAGACCACAACAAGGCATGAAAGCGGAAGAAAGGGCCTAACAAAAAGTGAAAAAATCTCGCCGGTTTAGTTAGACAATCTTAGTTCTCTTATTCTATCTTCGTAATATCGTAATATTTAATCTGGAGCGTTTGAAAGTTGATTGAAAATGGAAAGATCTTGAAAAAATAATTTTGAATTGGTTTGAAATTTCAGCTCAGTAACTTGGAAATTGTCGCAACTTTTTTGTGACAAATTTTCAGAGACAGTTTTGACATGTAAGATCCATATTAAATCATTTTGCTTCCAAGTAGACAAGGAGAGGAATTAGACTTATTACCTGGAGTCTCTCGTTCCCTATGCTCTTTGACTTGATGATCGCGCTTCGCTCAATAGAGACAGCGACAACAACAGTTGCCTCAGTGCAGCGACAACAACAACTACAATTCAACTCAATTAGATGAGCGTAACTAGAGGGTCCTTATGTAGTGAGGCTAGAGAGGAATGATTTCACAGATCAAGGCTGTTCCTGAGAGATCGTATTAAATCCGTTTGGTTTCTTGAGGGTTCAAAAGTTCAAATTGAGATTGAAGCGCTTACCATTTTTGCTGCACTAACTCCCGTCCTGCTTACAGAAATGAAGTTTGTTACACTTAAGATGTACAGGGTGTTTCAGAAAAAACGCAACCCAACGATAATCGAAAATCTTTAAAAATGATAAGATTTTAGAAGATGTACCGGGTGTCCCAAAAGAACGCTACAGATTCAAAAAATTCTGACGGAAGCTGTTTCAAATTAATAATCAAATGATTATTTTTATCTAAATCTACAATGATTAGATTAAATTTTGATATATTTTTCAGAATTTTTGGTGAGTTGATTGAAGAGTTAAAAATCAACAAACTTCAAATTGCTGTCAGGGCAGAACCAGAGCTATCAGCATTAGTACAAAGTTCACTTTAAAGTTAAACGAATGGCAATATCTGAAACTTTACATGATTACATTAAAAACCACACAACTTCATTGGGATCTCTTACAGATTCATGAGTTGTCCATTCTTGAGGGAGCTTTCAGTGTTCATTTATAATTGAAAGTATACATCTAATAATGGCCTAGTCATTTAGAAAAAGCAAGCAACCATCATGGACACTTAAGAAGCATGGCAGTGTTTTGACGGAAATCTTTATGAAAGTGTCTGTTCAATGTTCAATTAAATCGCGTGTTTGCGTGTTTGTCAGCAATTCTTTGCAATTGCAGGGATTGTCGTGTTTTACAATTTGACATCATGATTCATCATTATTAATGCAGCAGCTCTGGTTTTGACCTGGGGGCATTTTTGAAGTTTGCTGATTTTTAACTCTACAACCAAGTCACCAAAAATACTAAAGAATGTATCAAAATTTAATCTAATTATTGCAGCTTTGAAGAAAAATAATTGATGGATAATGAATATGGAAAAGTTTGCAGTAGAATTTTTCAAATCTGTTGCGTTTTTTGGGACACCCGGTAGGATATACCAACTGAAAGTAACATCTTCCTTCTTTCTAATCATATGCAGTTTGTATACATTAATGGAATTATTTATCATCTAATTCATATTTTAGTAAGTATAACCTTTTTCATATGCAGCACATTGTAAGAGCAAAGTAAACACCCTTTTTACGGCAAAAAGTTATGAAACAGATTTTTTCGATACATTCCAGAGCTAGAATTACTTTAGGTGGTACCCTTACCTGGATATCATTGGAAAGAAGATAGGTTGTACTCTCCGATGCTATGCGTCAAATTGATTAAAATGTCATTATTTGCTGAACAATCTCGAATAAAGTTGGGTTGCGTTTTTTCTTAAACACGCTGTATTTCATTTGCAGGGGTGCCACTGATGTTGGGATTAGTTAAAAGCTATGGGCAGATCATTATGGTATGGCAAAATACACATCCTGCTTACGAATGCTGGATTCCGTTTCCTTCTCGTTTCTCCTTCGCAGCGTCATCTTAGTGGCTTACGCCTCCGCAGGGGTAATTATATTCTTTTGACACTGATACACCATGGAACAGACTTGGAGCAAGTCTACGATTTCATCAAACTAGTGCTCATTTAGTTACTGCATTACCGCACTTTTAGAAAATATTCTATTTGTTTTGCTAGGATACGCAGGTCGAGACCTATTTGAGTTTAAAACTACGAGATCTTTTATGAGACACCCTGTAGAAAGGATGGGCGGTTCTCTGATTATCACAGTACATGAGGTGGGTCGAAAATAGAACTCATCATCTTCTTCGTCCACCTGCCTGACAGCAGCCCTTGCTTTAATTAGTTCCTGTCGCTTCTCTTTCTTCAAACAGAACAAGGGATATAATAAACATGTCCCTTGATTCGATGATTTGCGCTTCTGGTGTAGTTTAATTTTAGACCTGGATAATTTGAATTACAGCATAAACATTTTTTTTTATATATACCATTATAAATTTTTTGCAAGACGAATTACTTAGGACGCTACCTACTAATTACTCTACGAAACACTACAAGGACGATAATACCACGGGGAGCAATAGACTATGACAACCCCAGGGCAACTAATATAGAAAGAAATAAAAACTACTGGGTGAATCAGGAAAGATGTACCACCCGCCCGCAAAACCGCACCCCAAGAGCCACCCAACCGATTCGCACAAACATAAACATAAAGCATAAACATGCCATCTTGGAACTGAAAAATAAGGTTTAATGAATTTTCGTAACTTCAACACTGCCAACATTCTGATTGAATGGAGACATAATTCATTCAAATACAGGAGAAACATCCATTTAAATATCTGTCGTGTACAATGTATGAATTACGCGTAATGCTTCATAATTTGCGGAGTTATGACCCAGATTTTCGGTAACTTTGCGGAATCATGACCATAAAATTCCAAAAATGTAGAAAAATGAATATTGAATGTTTACTTGAACGTAGGTACCTCGGTTGTTATGCTTTGAGAGCAGAGATGTTAATCTTGAAATCTCAAATTTGTGTCCACCTCCAAACAAGAGTTTTGGCGTTTTGGCCTTGACAAATTCTTGAACCACATTGAATAAATCAGATCATATTACATTCTATTTGCTAGAAGCCATCCCTTGTGCAAGTTTCTATTTTTCTTCAACTGCAATTTTTTATTTCGATGTGCTTCAAGAATTTGCTTAGGCCAAAACGCAATAGCTCTGGTTTGGAGATGGGCACAAGTTTGAGCTTTCAAGATTAATATTTCTGCTCTCAAAGCACCAATACCAACGAACGAGGTACCTATGTTCAAGTTAACTATCGAGAGATATTTTGAGAGTGATTAGATATTGATTAAAACTAAATTCATATCGCTGGACCCAAGCAAATTCGTATACTTATTTTGGGACATCCGGTGTAACTATACCGTTGCACTTTGTGAAATATTCAATATTTTCAAAATTAAGCAAATTTTATCTATGCTTCCTCAAAAAATTTGGAAGTCGCGATTGCTTTAATTTCTTTCAAAACGTCTCTTGGAATTCTTAGAAATTTTTGGTTATTCAACGTTGCTCTTTATTGCAGTTACTGGTGAGTTACTTACTTATTTCTTTCCTTTCAGGTTTTAAGATTAACTCGTTTTTTCTCTTACAGGATTCAACAGATTTCTCTAGTTACAGGTTCATTTTGGTTATTGCTCTTTTACAGGAGTTAACAGTCTTCCTTCTACAGATTATGGTGTTTTGTTGCGTTTATGGGTTTAGTACGATGTATCCGTTGTTTAAGGCTATTTTCAAATTTTGTACCACAAATCATTTGTTTACATATTCTCTTCTAGCCAATGGAGCTGAATTCTGGCCGATCGAACGAGGGCGGATTTTTTAATATGATAGCATCAGTTGCTTTTGATTGACATCTCAATTTAAAGCAATTAGCGACTGCAGACAAAGGAAATTCTCTTAACCAGAAATTCAAAACAATCAAAGCTGCAAAAGCTTTTCTGAAACCCAAGTAGCTTGCGCCCTCGTCGTGCATTCCAGAAATTGTTTTAAGAGTAAACATGAGCATATATCGAAAGAAGAAGAAGGATACATCAACACAGCTACCTCGGGCATTTTGTTTCTTTGGTTCAGAAGCCGATTGGGAGGCGATTCAATTCTCTAATTTTTTAGGTATGTAATTAAAGACTTACTACTTAGCTTCTGAACCAAAGAATTAAAATGCCTGAGGTAGATGTGTAGATATATCTTTCTCCTTTCGATATATGCTCGTATTTGCTCTTATAAACAATTTCTGGAATGCACAACGGGCGAGCTAGCTACCTGGGTTTCAGAGAAACTTTTGCGGCTTTGCTTGTTTTGAATTTCTGGTTGAGAGAATTTCCTTTGTCTGCGATTGCTAATCGCTTTGAACTACGGTATCAATCAAAAGCAATTCGTGTTATTGTCTTGCAAAATCTGTCCTTGTTGGCCGATCGCTTTTCCTCGCAATTTCATACTAATGGGGCCCATTCTCTTTTGAGATGTCGACCCCATACAGTGCTATTCACTCGCTTGAGCATTACTGTAAACAACCTGTCTCTGTATAGATAGCCCTTTACAGTCCAGTGCCTCAAAAGTAAACTGTTTATATTATCTCCACTCAACCTTTCCATCCTGTTTCGTGCGAAATGCTGATGTTCGATCGAAACTCTTGAAGAAAAAAATGAATTGGAAATTCAATTTTCACAAATCATGATACCAAAGTTTATTTGTTTGTGTTTGTTTTTGTTTACCAGCGCCGTTTTTGGAACACGAAGAGGACCTAATCACAGGGTAAATCTGAAGATCTGGAAAGATGTGAGACGAGGAGGTTTGTTGCTTTATTTGCTTGTTTTCTTTATGGATCAAAACACACTCCATAGTCACGAAAACCATTTCTCGAATTTTTTTTGCTTTTCTTGAGTTTCTGTCTAACATTTGTCGAGGCATACATTTGTTGGATGGCGGGAGCTCTATTTTCCAAAATTTTGTGTCTAGGTTTTTATGATAATTTCCCAAATTCATAGGTTTCAAATCTGAAACAAGTTGATCAAAGATGGGGACAAGCAAGTGTTCTCCCACAATCCACTCAATCGTTTCAAAACTTATAGACTTTCTAATGTTTCCAGTCATATCGTAGCATAATTTGTGACGGATGGAAGCCCAAATAAAACAGTCTCGTATTGTGTTCCTCGCTTATTTTTCAGTTGAAATCCCGGGTGTCCCGAAAAATGTATACAGATTTGGTTGACTCCAGCGATGTGAATTTAGCTTTAATCAATGGTTAATCACTCTCAAAATGTTCCTTGATAGTCAACTTGAGCATAGATACCTCGTTTGTTGGTATTGGTGCTTCGAGAGCAGAAATAATCTTGAAAGCTCAAATTTGCGTCCACTCGCAAACCAGAACTTTGGCCTTTTGGCCAAAGCAAATTCCTGAAGCACATCGAAATTAAGAACTGAAATTGTTTGAAAATTGAGAAACTTCCTAATGGATGAGTTGAGGGTGACTTCTGTAAAACAGAATAACACAAGATCTATTATTGTTCAAATTTATCAAGGCTATCGTTGATTTATACAACGTGCCTTAAGAAATTTCTAAGGCCAAAATGCTGAAACTCTGGTTTGCAGGAAGAGGCAAATTTGAGCTTTCAAGATTAATATGTCTGCTTTCAAAGTACCAATATCAACAAACGAGGTATCTATGTTCAAGTTAACTATCGAGGAACATTTTCAGAGTGATTAGACATCGATTGAAGCTAAATTCACAGCGCTGAAGTTAATCAAATTCGTATACATTTTTTGGGACACCCGGTATAANAATGGATGAGTTGAGGGTGACTTCTGTGAAACAGAATAACACAAGATCTATTATTGTTCAAATTTATCAAGGCTATCATTGATTTATACAACGTGCCTTAAGAAATTTCTAAGGCCAAAAGGCTGAAACTCTGGTTTGCAGGAAGAGGCAAATTTGAGCTTTCAAGATTAATATGTCTGCTTTCAAAGTACCAATATCAACAAACGAGGTATCTATGTTCAAGTTAACTATCGAGGAACATTTTCAGAGTGATTAGACATCGATTGAAGCTAAATTCACAGCGCTGAAGTTAATCAAATTCGTATACATTTTTTGGGACACCCGGTATAAATTCTATTTTGGTTTGATTAGATCGATTTTCCTGTCTGCTAGATTCGTAAGAATAGATAGGTACTCTTTCCCCAAATAAGATGGCCTAGCTTCCCCTAAATAAGATGGCCTAGCTAAATAAGATGGTCTAGATGGAAGCATTTTATTTGAGCTGCTCATGTAAGGTCCATGTCCTGTCCTCTAAAATTAATCTCATTTGTGAATAAAGCTCCCGGGGGCGTACTCCCATTTTGGCCTAACAGGGGATCCAATCAGAGTTAAAGAAGGCCAAAGCAAAAACTTTGAAAATGCCCTCAAATGGTAGTATAGTTTTACAGAAACCACCAAATGGTAGATGATTGACTTAAAACAAATGTCGGCATCTTCTGTTGTGAAACTGATGGAACAAAGCAAGAAAAGTTGAAAATTCATTGATGATTACTAATGCTACGACATGCCATGCGGAGGAGCGTACTGAGTTTAAATCTTATTGGCCAAATCTCAGAATACCTCCAATTGTTAGTATGAGTTTGACAAACAGGGCTATTTGGTAGCCATTTGGCAAGACCCTCAAACCCCTCAAACCGACTGAGCCCCCAGTTAGGCCATAGTTGGAGTACCCCCCCCCTGAGGTGAAGCTAATAAAAGCTAGACTTATTACGTTGAATCCTAGTAATCGCTACCACCTACCCACCCTACTCACTCATACTGCGAGAAGGGGCGTTGTTAGCGATTACTACGACTGAACGGATTTTAGGGGGAAAGCCTGTTGATTTTCTCAGAAATCAAATTTAATTTCACTCTGAGGGTACAATGATGGAAGATACAGTTACCATAAACCAATTGTCAGCACTAAGACGAAGAAAGTCAAACGATAAAAATAAAAATATCGAAGAGTTTTTCAAACAGCTACTCATTCTAGTGGAGCAGTACATTTTGAGTTCCATATTTACTTTTCACACCAGCCTTTTAAACACTTGGAGCCTATGATACATCTGACACCCTCTGCATTTAACATTCTTTGCCGTTCCTTCACGCAGGGCGTCAAGACATTCCTTCATCACCTAGCAA
This sequence comes from Aurelia aurita complex sp. Pacific, assembly GCA_004194395.1. NCBI lineage: Eukaryota > Metazoa > Cnidaria > Scyphozoa > Semaeostomeae > Ulmaridae > Aurelia > Aurelia aurita complex sp. Pacific. Next base: position 14,265 of record REGL01000380.1, on the reverse strand, counting down.
CAATGCAGCTCCTCCCAGCAACAGCCAACCAAGTTTACAAGATGCGACCCCGTTTGATGCACCAAGCTCACAATCGAAGAGCGGAGGAGGAAGCGATGACAAGGATAAAAACGTCGATATAAATGTCTTCCTACCTAAAAAGAAACCAGGAGAACAAGGCATGTCAATGGGAGGCCAAATGCCCATGCAAAGCCCAATGGCAATGCAACGTCCTATGATGTCATATCCGGCTGACAGCAATAGTTACGCTATGCCTATGATCAACGAACTATCACGTGCTTTAGAACGCCAGCAAATGTCTCAAGAGATGTCTCATATGTCACATGCCATATCTCAGACGATGGTTGATGCGTTATTACTCGCTGATCACCATGATCATCATGACCACCACGACCACCATGACATATTTCATCACGATGATCATCATGATCACCATTTAGATCTTCATGACTTGGAAGATGCGTTCGATCATTTCCATCACCATGATCACCATGATCACCATGATCACTATGATCACGAGGACGAAATTGCCCATGCTTTGAAGTCAGCTTTTAAAAGCGTTATCCACGAGGTATTTCATTTTTATATTTGCCCTTGAGGGCTACCGTAAAACCTCTATTCAGCCCCCTCTCTATCAATACAAGGCCCCCTCTATATTAAAGGCAATCTGTCTCATTCATAATCGGCTGAAGCTACATAGGGGGATTAAAGATTTGTATGGGAGGATTAACATAAAAGAATTGGAAAAGAGATCGTTTCGAATTGAACTGAATTTTCATCATGCGAAAAATTCAAAGAGTCTGGGCTCTACCTCCTTTCCTTTGTCTAAGCTTTGTTCTCTAAACCAATCACCTGCGTGACAGAGCTCCTTTAAAGTGAATGACCTGAGATATATAGCGCTTGTTTATAAATAGGACAAAGAAACTCCTAATCCCACTATTGTTTTCTTTAGCATTGCTTTCATNGATGGTTGATGCGTTATTACTCGCTGATCACCATGATCATCATGACCACCACGACCACCATGACATATTTCATCACGATGATCATCATGATCACCATTTAGATCTTCATGACTTGGAAGATGCGTTCGATCATTTCCATCACCATGATCACCATGATCACTTTGATCACCATGATCACTATGATCACGAGGACGAAATTGCCCATGCTTTGAAGTCAGCTTTTAAAAGCGTTATCCACGAGGTATTTCATTTTTATATTTGCCCTTGAGGGCTACCGTAAAACCTCTATTCAGCCCCCTCTCTATCAATACAAGGCCCCCTCTATAATAAAGGCAATCTGTCTCATTCATAATCGGCTGAAGATACATAGGGGGATTAAAGATTTGTATGGGAGGATTAACATAAAAGAATTGGAAAAGAGATCGTTTTGAATTGAACTGAATTTTCATCATGCGAAAAATTCAAAGAGTCTGGGCTCTACCTCCTTTCCTTTGTCTAAGCTTTGTTCTCTAAACCAATCACCTGCGTGACAGAGCTCCTTTAAAGTGAATGACCTGAGATATATAGCGCTTGTCTATAAATAGGACAAAGAAACTCCTAATCCCACTATTGTTTTCTTTAGCATTGCTTTCATTCGCCACGAGCTGGATTATCAAATACAATAGGCTATTTTTAAATCTATGAGATCTCATCTTTTAACTCAGGTTATTCACTTTAAGCCCCTCCTTTCTCAGCTAAGCCTTTAAATAAGCCCCCTCGCTATTAAGCTCCTCCCCTCCACTTATATTAAACACATGAAGTTAGCAGAGGATTTCCATTCACAAGTTTACATGTTAATTTCGATATGGTTTGGGATAACAAAGACTGTGACGAATTTGCGTGTATGGATGATAAAATTGTCTGTCCATTCCAGCTTCAATCACCAAGATTGTCGCAGATACTTTGGATTACTATTCTCTGTGCAAAATCACCATTAGCTATGTTGTGTTTAGCCTGAACACATTCGATGATTTGACACGCAGAGCCACGCAGAGAGGACGGGTTGTAAAGCCCCTTTAGCCCAAACACATTCGATGATTTGACACGCAGAGCCACGCAGAGAGGACGGGTTGTACTAAAAAGCTATCACTCATATCCTTGTCAATTGACTTTGTGCATAAGCCCTCCCTCTAATAAGCCTCCCTCTATTTTAAGACCCCTTCTGGAGTCTCCAAAGTGAGATCAGCCCCCTGAAAGCTTGATAGAATTTTTACGGTATGTTGACCTATCATTCAATGAGGACGTACCATTTTGCTCGAATGTATCCCCATACCACCAATATCCATATTCATATTTTGTTATTTATCCATCTTTAAAGTTGGTATTTACAATAGTATTAAAAGTATTCTGATTCAAACCAACTATTTACAAACAAAAAATATACCGGGTGAATGAAAAAATTGTCCCCCATGAAAAAAATAATTGCAGCAAAAGTAGTTACACGATAGTTACAGGGATTGATTTTTCTAACAGCTAAAAGATTGAAGTATTTTTACATTTTTTGGTAGTTTGAAAAAAAAGTTATCTTTAGGCAAATCCAAAATTCTAAAAAAACCTTCGTCTTTAAGAGCAGCCAGAAAATGGCAGAACGTAATGGCACGATCATATTTTCCAGGTCGCGTGAAATCTATTCGAATTCCTTTTGAGAAATAACATGACTAATTTTGATGAACTGAACCTGAGACCGAAACTGAAATTTATATCTTATTTATTGCTCTGAAGAAATGATTATTGAAACCGTTACATTTCTTTTATTTCGAGATAACTTTGATAATGCGTTTTTGGGCAATTTTCTGGACGTTGTGCAAGACTATTTTCTTAATCTTTTGAAGTTGCCACAGGAATACTATTTTGAAAGTTACCAAATAAATACAAAAATACTTCAATCTTGTAGCCATTAGGAAATTCAATGTTGATGATTATAGTGTAAGCAATTTGCTGCAATGATTTTTCGAACAGGGAATTTTTTTTTTAATCACCCCGTATGGTACACATTTGCTACGAAACATTAGCGGCATAGTATGCAGGTGCATTTCTTTCCAGCCCAATGTTTGATCCTCTTTTTGAAAGCTCAAAGTGTCAGCTCTTTTTTGACACTGTCATACTTCTACCGGGTGTCCCAAAATGATGTATTATTGTTTGATTGCTTACATGTCCATAACCAATGAACCGATTTTCAAACACTTTGTTTTATTTGATTGCCTAAAGGCTAAATTGTATTTGAAGATGTTGGCTGCGGTTTTACCAGTTTTTGAAAATCAGTTCATTGGTTAAGGACATATAAGCAATTAAACGATAATACATCATTTTGGGACACCCGGTATACCCCTGAGCATTTGTCCTTTTGTCATCGTTCATTTCATTTGTCATATTTGGTAAGAAGGTATGCTAAAATTTTGTGAGAGAGTGGAGGCAAAGAAACAAGACTTATATTTCAGCACACTTTGGCCTTTCGAACTTACGTTCTCTTCAGAGTGTGGCTAACATTTAAAAGTGGAATCTGATTCCACTTTTTAATGTTAGCGACACTCTGAAGAGAACGTAAGTTCGAAAGGCCTATGTGTGCTGAAATATAAGTCTCAGTTATAATTGTATTGTTTCAGAAGGGACACAGATTTTTTATTTGTTTTCCTTCCTTAAGAGATGGTATTTTTTCCAACAAAAAGGGCGGTACGAAGAACTGATAATGCAACAATCGGTTGGAATTGAAAGTAAAAAACCATACCAGAATTGTCCTTCGTTGTTTCTTTCTTTATTATTCTCTTGCCTTTGCTTTCAAACGACATAAATCCCTCGTTTTCTCAAGTTGAAACTCAACCAATCCAGCCGTTTCGCTAGCACTGGCAGCCCTTTTCTATTTCAAAA